>VXBH01009418.1:192487-229205 GCA_013400035.1 Rynchops niger
TTTTTTTTGCCAGCCTCTTTCACAAAGACACCTATTCTCCCCCCGCGCTCCGGGGATTTACACAGAAAGCTCACCCTCAACATGGCAAAAGAAAGGCCCGGGCGGCCGGGGAGAGGAAGCCCACACAAAATGCGGTGTGTGGCTCTTTGTGTCCCCTTTGTAATTCCCTGCACAATGAACTGCCCTGGCCACCCACGTGCCCCAGCGTACCCCCAGGTGTCCCGTCCACCGGGGCCCCCGCCTCGGGCGGAGCTGGTGATGCTCCTCGGTGAGTGACCTTTTTGCTCAGGGAAGGGGAAATTTGGGCAGGATCGCCACATTCCCGTAGCAGCAAAAAGCCCCCTCGCATCCCCGCCGGCCCCCAGGCAGAGCACTGGGTGGGGGGGAGTGGTGTCCCTCCAGCAGAGCCCTTCCATCAGCCCTGCTCTGATGCCTTTTAACATGCTAATGACCCTCTCAAGGGCAGGAGCAGCTCTGTGTAAAACCCATGTTCAGCCCTCGGTCATGGACATTTGCTCGGAGACACAGTGTTAAATATTTATCCTCCCCGCCTCCCCCCTCCGACTCCGCAGGCATTAACAATAGCGATGGCAACCGGCCCCTTCCCCCTCGCCGGGAACATGTGGCTCCCGGACCATGACAGCGAACGTTATCGTTTGTACCTGTGAATTATTGATAAGCTATAAGATAGTTCTTGCGGTGAAAAAATAATGAGGGGGGGAGGCTGTTTGCAGCCTGGTGGGGCGGGCGCTGCCTGCAAACCCTCTTCTCTGGGGGCAAAATGAGCAGTGGGACCCCATTCCTGCCGGGCCCCGTCCGCCAGCTGACCGTGTTGGCCCTTAGCAGCGTGTGGCCGGCACCAGGCTGCCTTTGTGCACGGCGGCTCCTCTCTTGGCGTGGGTCTGGTGGCGCCTGTCCCCTCTTGGCTGCCCGCTGCCTTCCCCGGGGGAGGTGGGCAGCTGCCCGCCCTCCCCAGTCCTGTGCTGCTGGGGGGATGCTCGCTCAGGCAGCTGCCCGCGGGTCGCCGAGGTGAGTGGGGATGTCCCCGCTCCGCGGGACGGCTGCCCACCCTGCGGTGCCTTGGCGGGGAAAGGGCAGGTATGGCCCGGCCCCGCAGACGCTGTGGCTCCAGCAAGCAGACGGGGTTTAGCCTGGGAGAGCCTTTCAGCTGGCAGGGCTGGGGGGCTCAGGAGGTCTCCAGGGGCGGGAGGAAGGAGAATGGTCCTCGGTCCATGGCTTTATGGCCATCGATGCGTGCTGTCCCTGTCCCTAATCTGTCCCTGGAAAAAGGGGGGTGAGGCTGCTGAGGAAAGCAGGTGGCAGCCCTGGAAGAAGGAGTTCTGTTCCCTGGCTTAGGGCTGTTCTTTGGCTGGGAGCTGGACTCAGTACATCTGTCCCTTGAGCTATGGGGGTGAGAACCTGTCCTGAAGAGCCCCCGGATCCGCCAGCCCTGGCAGGTCTGGGCTCCAGCTGCGTTTTGCGAGGCTCTGAGATGCCATGCTGGAAGGTGCAGATGGCTCGGAGGGATCTTGTTGTCGGTGGTGTGGGCAGTGCGATTAAAACCAGGGTGCCTTTTTATCCAGTTCAAAGCCTGGCTTTGATGGACTTAGACCCTCAACCCTGCTGTGTTTTGTGGGGAGAGCATTAGCAGGAGGGCCAGGGCATTAGTGTGCGGAGCCTGGCCTGATCTGGGGTTACACATCTGCGTCCATGGGCTGGGTGATGGGTCACCAGGGTGCTGTGCCCACCCCAGGGACAGCGGGGGTCTGAGGGGAGTGCGGCCAGGATGGTGCACCTTCCTCCCTTGCACAGACCCCCCCTGCCACACTCCAGCAGCACCAGGAAGGGGCTGCCCAGACCTGCTGTGCACTGGCATCAGGTGTTGCTTTCCAAAAACTGTGTCTGAATCCGGTGTTCTGGACTCCAGGGATGCGGGATGTGCTGTTATTTCTGAAGATGCAGGAGTGTCTGGGAGACAGAGCTACCCCTGCCCATCACTCACCACAGCCTGGGCCATGTCCGGGGGCCACCTGGGCAGCGCTGCTCCCCACCCCCTGCCCCACTGGTGGCTCCCAGTGGCAGCTATGGGTCTGGGAGGGTGCCCGTGAGCCATCTACCTCCGTGGCTCCCTCTCTGGGTCTCCTGGGGGAAGGTGGAGATGTGGGGTACTTGTGAGCACTGCTGGGGGAGGTGGATTCCTCATGCTATTCCTCGGCATTGGCACCATCACTGTCCCTTTCTGTCTGGCCTGAATGGTTTGGATACTGATTTTAATTGCATGTTGCAGTAGCAGAGTTGCTCCCAGCCTCTGGTTTCTGTCTTCCTCCCCAGAGTGCTCCTTGGGTTGTATGCCCAAGGAAGCATTTCTGGGTGAGGAGCATAGCACTGGTCTTCCCACCGTCTCCAAAAGATGGTCTGGGCTCCTGGAGGGGTCCTATCTCCCCCGCTGCTCCCCAGGGCGCTGCTTTTCCAGGTGCGCCTGGTGCAAGGGTGGGTGAAAAGTGACACTGCTGGGGCAAAGGCTTGAAAGCGAGAATTAAGGAGTGATTAAGAGGGTGTGCAGTGTGTGTGCACGCTGGTGGGCGTGTGGATGTGACTGGTGGGCGATGGGCTGCAGGGGTGCCATGGGAGATGCTCCCAGGCAGTGCGGCAGCGTGCTGAGAGCCCCCACTCCGAGGGTCCGGCGCTGGGCAGTGTTAGTTCCGCGTACAAGCTGCAGCATGGGAGCTGTAGCAAATACGGTTCCTCGCTGCCGCTGCGGCAGAGCATCCCCAGCATCAAAGGCTGTGGGAGCGCCAGCCATGTCTCCTGCTCCCTGACTTGCCTCCAGTCCTGCAGCAAATACAGGCCAGGCTGCTCAGATATTAGCTTTAAAGTGTGAATTTCAAACCTTCCCTCTGTCCTCTCCCCCTCTCCGGCGTCTGACGGGAGGCGAGGAGAGCGGCCGGAGCATCAGGCACATGAAACAGCAGGGTTCAAAGCCCGGTGCTGCAGCTCCCGCTTGCAAGCCGATTTAAGTTTGCAGGCAATTACCTGGTGGTGTTCCCTGCCTTCACTCCCGGCATTTTCCCTTGCAAATGGCCTGCTCCCTGCTTTGCTTTTAGGGGAAGAGCCTGGCAGCAGAGCAGCTACGAGCTGCGTTGGGCTGGGCTCCTGCTTGCAGGTTACGGTCGGGGATGCTGCAGCCCTCCTGTGCCCCATCCCGTTGTCCCCACGGCTCTGTCTCAGCGTTGAATTTGGCTCTTACACCAAGCAGGCGTTGAGGGGGGAGGCACAGACGTTTTCGGGGAGGGGGGCAAAGCAAAGCAAGGCAGCCGTGCTTTGGCCTCATTCAGAGCCGACACATGAGGACGAGACCCAACCCAAGCGCTTTTCTCTCCGGCTGGAGGGTTGCAATGGGGATGGCTCGTCCGTCGCTGGATCCCAGGGTGCTGCGGGATGCTCGCGTGCTTGGCTGGAGCTGGGGCTGCGTGTGTGCATGGGGAGGATCCGGCCCCTTCAGAGGCGAGACGGCGTGTGTGAACTCGACTTCACAAGACATCAAATGCGCTGCAGCCGGGTGGAAATTGGCTCTCGGTGCTCCTTTCTTCTGGCGCCGAGCAGCTCCCCGCTCCTGCCCCCCCCCAGCCCCTTGGCGGGTGGATGGGCTGATAATATGGAAAAGCTCTTGCTCCCCTGCAAGCCACAGTGCCCAGGATCTCATCTCCAGGCTCGCTGACAATTTGCATTATTGTTTGCTTAACTGACCGGGAGCCCTCTTACATCCTAACCGCCTTTGCTGGGCTGCCTCCTTTGTGCTCTGGGAATCTCAAACCCTCAGAAAAAAAAAAACAACCTCTTTGCCAGAAGAATGGGCCCTTCTCCCAATTTACTTTAAAAGGTGTCCCGGATTTCTGCCCAGCCAGGACCCTGCATTGTTCCTGAGAAGGATTTCAGCACAGGAGCTGGCTAATTTGCAGTATTTTACATATCTAATATGTTGTCAGCAATGCTTTTAAATCCCTGTAATATTTAATTAGGAGGCAGCTTTTGGTGTATTAGGTAGTTAAGTTAGGTAAAAGCGAGAGGCAAGCTCCCATGTATGCATCTGCCCTGTTTCGGAACAGCTCTGGGATGCAGCGGGGTCAGTGCTGGTTGTCTGGACTCGGGGCGGCGTGTATCCATCCAGGGCTGTGCCGGGCTCTCCCCCTCCATGGAGCAGCTGTTCCCCATGGCAGGGACCATGCCCAGTCCATGGTCCTGGCTGCAGCAGGACATCTCCCACCAGGGTTGGGTCTCTGGCCACTTTCTGCGTGGCTCTGACACCTTCTTGGGCCCGTGACGTGCTTGTCTCCCAAACCTGGTAATTTTAATCTTGAAACTGAGCTGGGATCTGACAAAATGTGAGTCATCCAAGAGATGTAAGAGCGGCAGAGTCCCTGGCAGACTGGGGTGTATTTTTAGCCCGCACGTGTTGGAATTTGACTGTTTCTTAGGGAGAAAAAAAAAAAGGAAGAGGTTTTTACATCTGAGTGCTTAGCTCTGGCCATGCTGGGAGCCCTGCTACCACCTTCACAGTGTGCTGCCTGCCATGAAAATAAAGGTTTATGGCAGCGTGGGAAGGAGGACGAGTGTCAGGCTGTGCTGCCTGTCCCTGTCCCCTGCCAGGAGCTCCAGGGTGCTGGCATGGGCACTTGCAGGTGACCAGGGCTTTGCTGCTCACCCTTTTACTGGCCCAGGCCAGCAGCTGTGGCTTGGGGTAGCAACACCTGGAGCTGGTCACGGCTGGGACACAGGAGCAGGGGTGTCTCTGGGGGCACTAACACCCAAAGCTGCACCTATATCCCGACCATTCTGCCATGTTCCTGCATGCATGCCAGTGATGGATGGCACGTATCCCTCCCCAGGCTGCTCTGAGACGGTTCCTGCTGCGTCCCGTGGTGGGGTCCCAGCCTGTGATGCCCCCGCTGTGAGACAGGACTCCCCAGCCACCCACCTCCCTCCGAGGGGGCTGATACCTGCTCGTCTGTGCCTGCGTGGGTCTCTTCCCCTCAGCGGCGTTTGCAGCCAGGACCCCACTGTTCAGGAGATTTCATCCCCCCCTTTTATCTTGGCGGTTGGAAGCTGGGGAGCCGATAATGATGAAGGAGTGTAAATGTCAGCAGGAAACCAGCTTCAATCAGAACTGTTAAAAATAAACCCGCCAGGCCTGCTCTGGCAGGGGTAATCAGCCTTGGCGGCTCCTCTCCCCCAGTCCTAGAGCACGAGCAGCTGGACCACCCCAGCAGCCGCACTGCAGGCTGGCTCTACCATCGGTAGATCCAGCCCTGGACAGCTTGGAGCTGGGAGGAAAGACCCCCCCCGAGCCGGAGAGTGTGCAGGGTCCCGTCCCCTCTCCCCAGAGCACCCTGCCTCTTCCTTTAGCAGGAATTCCCACTGCAATCCCAGCTGGGCTTGAGCTATGTTTTACGTGGAAGAAAGGGGTGCGGAGGTGAGCTGCTTCTGGCGTGCGTGTTTTTTCTTAGGGATCCCCATGAGCTGCGTTCTCTGGCGTACTGTGGGTGATGGCGGTGTGATGCTCAACCTTCATGAAAACACCTCTGACTGTAGCTATCTCCTGGGAAATGCATCCTTCCCTTCCTGGCTCAGTTGGGCTGTGGCAGGAGACGTGGACACGCAGGTAACGCAGCCACGGCTATACAGGCACGTCCGCAGGGCAGTGTCAGCCGTGGGCTCTCAGGGTGACAGAGACGGTGTCCCCACCTGAAGTGAGATGTACTCGGAGCAGACAGGAGGTGTGTCGTTAACCTCGGAGATAATTAACCTCTGGGCAGCTTGCAAAGGGGTGTGGGGCTGCTCCATCACTTGAGCTTTAACATGGAGCCTGAAGGTCTGTGCGAAACCCCCACGGGCTCAGGGCCGGGGCTGCCTGGTCTGTGCCTTGCGGTTGGGCACTGCTGCCGGGCTCACTGCTCCTCCGGGGCTCCATGCATGCGTGGATCGGGGAAAAGCGGGAGGAGCACCCAGATGTGCCTCCGGCCACTCATTTCTGCCTCCCCAAAACAAGGAGGAGCTGTTGATGCCCAGCACAGGCGAGGTCCGTGGGCGGCAGGGTTTGATGACTGTGGGGGCTGCAGCTGTACTAACTGCCTGCAGGCAGAGACCTCCCCAGACTTTTGGGGTGGTTTTGGGGTGGTTTTGTGCCGGGAGCTCTTCAAAGAGCTGCTCCGAGGAGGGAAACCCCTTGGGCTGGGGTGCAGCTCCCTGTCCCCCATGGCACGGCCATGGCTGGGTGCTGCTCTCCCAAACCCTCTCGGGAGTGATGTTACCAGAGCAAGGGCAGCCCCAGATTGGGGCTTTCCTGCCCTTGCCAGCAGTTTTTATTCTGGCTTTGATGTGTGCCACAGGGAATGGAGTCTCTTTATCTGCTTGTTGGGTTTTCCTTGCTGTGCGCCCCTGCGCTCGGTTCCCATGCTTGGGCGCTCTTGCAGCCTCACACTCGCTCTGCCCCGTTTCCCAGCCTCCTTTCCCAACAGACCCTGCTCCTATCCGGGCTGTTTCCTCCCAGCCCTGTGTAAAATCACATCTCTTTTTCCAGCTGCTGAGCGGGATTTGAGGTGTCCCGCTGGCTCCACCCTGGCTGCCAATGGGGCTGATCCTTTTCACCCCGCGATGCATCTCCCACCTTGCATCCCACTGCTGGCTCTGTATTCGCTCACAGGTGCTTTCAGGAAAC
Source organism: Rynchops niger (assembly GCA_013400035.1). Lineage (NCBI taxonomy): Eukaryota > Metazoa > Chordata > Aves > Charadriiformes > Laridae > Rynchops > Rynchops niger. Next base: position 199,203 of record VXBH01009418.1, read on the forward strand.
CAGGCTATGAGATCCAGCCACTACTGGTGCAAGAGTTTTGCCCGTCTTAGTGCTAGGGTTGAGCGTGAGAAGCCTGAAGGACCTTTTGTCATGACAGGGCATCTTGCCAAGTAACTCCAGCTGGGTCTTGCAAGGTTCAGCACGGATTTCAGAGCATCCTCCAGGCCAGAAGGAGTTTGCTTTAGCCCTTCCCAAAGCCGGGACGCAGGGTTTAGAGTTGGTATCCCAGGACCTGCAAAGCTGAGGAGCAGCACCACAGATCCCTAGCATTGCTGCTTGGCTCACCAGCCTGTGCCAGATCTGGGACAGCCGGGACGCAATTCTCAGCTTGGCTCAGCCTCATTCACACCTCGGAGGAATCCAGGAGGGCTGGCAGGGCTGGCTTCGCACTTATTAGCAATTAAAAGCCTCAGAGCCTGGGAGTCAATTAGCTCTGAGCTCAGCAGTGCCACAAACCCAGGGGATGAGCCCGCTAACGAGAGCCACAGCCAGCTCCCCACAGGGCTCGGGGCTGGCTGGCCAGAAGAGCTATTTGCTTTTTCATTTACACCTTGGATGAGTGTTGCTGCATGGAGTTCGGGGTGTCTTCTTGGGTGCGAGCTGCCAGGCAGGGAGCACACGCCGTGCGCTGGAGAGTCCAAGGCTTCCTGTCACGCAGGGCTGGAGCCTGGCACCTCTCCTGGCACGGCATGGTACTGTCACCCAGCAGGGCCCTCCGGTGCATGGTGGGGCAAGGGGAGATTGACTTTGTCCTAACCTAACCTGTGTGTGAGGGTCTCGCTGTGGCACGCTGCCATCTGCCAGAGGCAGAGCCATGTGTGGTCCAGCAAATCCCCACCGCCACCCCACAGCTTGCTCTGTCCCAAGCTCTGGAGCTGCTGGGCTGCGGCACCCGTATTGCTGGGCACCCCGGGACGTGCTGGCTCCGTGGGCACTGGGATGATGCTCTGCAGGGGGGCAGTGAGCCGAGGGGGGGGTTCGGGGGGAGGCTGTGCAGCCCCATAGAAAGGGATGGTTCTGCACCTTTGATTTGCAGCGTGTCAGGAACATGCTGGGAATGAGCCGGGCAATGCAAATGTGGAGCGGGTAGGTGCGCAGGCTGGAGGGTAGTGTGGGAGCTGGAAAGAAAACATGCTTTGGTGGAGGGTTTTGCAGGGATTTCCCGCTACTTGAGGGCGAAACAGAAGCAAAAAACATGAAAGGAGGGAGAAGAACAAGCTTGCTGAACAGCAGGGCAGAGGGGACTTGGAGGTGGTGAAACGCCGGGATGGAGGGAAGCATGGGCCATGCAGGGATGGGGCTGCCGGCTGGGTGCCTTGGCTCCTGGTGGCAGTAGGACACGGAGGCTGTGAGCCGGGCAGGGGCAGTTTTAACACCCGGTGTCTGTCCAGACACTTGCTGGAGGGGACATGCCTTCATGCAGCGATCAGTGGGAGCTGGGGAGGACGTGTCAGAGACGCAGCAGGTCCCTTTGCAGGCGGTGTCAGGTTGGCTGCTCCCAGGTATATGCTGCAGGACACCCCCCTGCCCACCCTGGCCTCTGCCAGACCGCAGGGCACTGGGCGCAGTGGGTGCTGCTGCTTTCTCGAGGCACTTCAGGATGCTGGGGAGCTGGTGGCGATGCCTTAGCCTCGCCTTGGCTCCCCTTCCCGCAGATAACGAGGTTGCAGGAACAAAGGGACAGTGTGGCGAGGGGGCGGTGACAGGCACACAGGGTTTGCAGCTTGTTATTTCACTTGTGTTTCCATTAAAGCTGCTGCTTTTAACTTGTTTCAGTCTCTGAAGAGGCTCCAGGGTGGGTGGCAGATGCTTTATTCCCCCTCCCTCCCGCCCTCCCCTCTTTTCCTTGGCCAGCTCCCCTTGTTCCCATAGCATCCCCCTTCCCACGGAGGCCGAGTCCCACAGCTCTGGCTTTGCAGTGATGCCCACGCCAGAGCCGTTCCTTGCTGGAGCCGGACCGGAGCCACGGCACAGGCGCTGCCCTGCGTGGAGAGCTGCTCAGCAAAGCCCGGCTCCTGCAAACGCCCTTCCCGTGCAGATCATCCCTCTCACGATGGATGTTGCTTGTCTCCGACTACCCCGTGACTGAACACGGGGCTGCTGGTGTCACCAGTGGTGCACGTACCCACGGGCATCCCTGGTGCACCCCCTCAGCATACGCAGGCACCGTGGTGGCACTAGTGCTCCAGTAAGGACAGCATCCCGGGTCATGGCCCTGGTCAGCAGCGTCCCTTTGAAGCCGCTGAGATTTATGCCTGCCCTGAAATGTTTTGCTAAATCAGCACCACCGTGCTGGGGCTGGGACTCTTCTTGCTAACTGTTGCCATGAGCATATGGTGCATTTTACACACGCTCTGCTCGGCTGTCCAAGCAACAAACCTCTCCAGCTTTAATGTTTTGGGAAGCATCTGTATCTCCCGGGAGGGAAGGGGCTGGGGCTGGAGCCTGGGGTCAGCACGGCACTTTGGGAAGCCTTTCCCAGCAGAGGAGCAGCATGGAGTGTTGCTCCCCAGGCTGGCAGTGTTCACCTTTAATCTTTACTGTGTGTACGTGGTGGGGACAGGCAAAATTTGTTGATTGGGCTTGCATCGCTGAGATCTGTGGTCTGAGACACTCAGCACGACATTGTGATGTCTAGCAGTGTGTTGCCTTGCTCCAGTAAAGGATTTCATCCTTATATATATGTGCACCTGGCAAGGATGAGCTCTGATCCATCACTTTCGCTGACGCTAAGATAACAAGAAATGTTACTGCAAAAAACCTCAGGTGGGGATGAGGTCACCTCTCCTAAAGGAAGGGATTATTTATTGTTGCTTGGACCTCGGTGGCTGTGACCTGGTGTGTCATCCTGCCCACCAAGCGGTGCTGAGGACTGTGGTCCCTTCCGGAGGACTGTCCCACAGCCAGGAATCACATCAACCCCCCCACCGGTGGTGTGTGAGCACGTGGTGGACATGACGGGTACGTGGCCCTTGCACAGGCGAGTGGACACCCAGAGTCTGTGTGACTCAGAGCACGGGGACCCTGCAACACACAGGTGGGGACACGAGCCCCATTTTCCAGCTGGGCTGGGGTAGAGGCATGCACAAAACTGCATATAGAGGCCAGACTCCCCATGCCACCCAGGAGCAATGAGCCCTGCACAGGGCAGGAGAGGCCAGCAGTGGCTTTCAGGCTGCTGTGGTGGCTAGAAGGAGAATGCCTGGACCTCCTCATCTCTAGGGCCCCTGTAGGGGCACCTCCCTGCCTTTGCACAGTACTTCACTGAGAGAGACGTCTCCTGTGCTGAATAGAGGTTGTTGCCACCATCCTTGTCCCCTCTGGCTGTACCACCTCCATGCACCCTGTCCCCATTACCCACCAAGGCTGTCTGGGTCAGGAGGCAGTTTCTGTGGCTGCAGGTTGCGGTCTCCCCCAGCACGCTGTGGGCTGCGGCACCCGGAGCCAGGAGGATAATGAGGTCTTAATAGTCCAATTATATCCCATCGATTTACTCAGCACGTAATTGTTGGCGGCTGGGGCTGCCTGATGAAGCCCTCGCTCCGGCTGCCAGCGGGGAGGGCTGTGCCATGCCGCCCAGCCTGGGATGGTCCTTGCAGCGACCAGCTGTTCCCCCTTGAGCAGCCCCTGACTCGCTATGTCCCCCCCGGCAGGAGGGTCAGGGACAAGAGTGGCAGGCAGAGACTGCAGCAGGGACCCTGGCACCCAGCCCTGGCTGGGTGGGGGGTGACGGCAGCGGGCTGACCCTGGGCTGACATCCCCCCTGCTGCTCTGGGGAGCAGAAGGATTGTACATCTCTGCCTACCACTGAAACAGGCTGACAGCAGAAGTGGCTCCTGCTGGGTGACAGTCCCTGCCACCTGAGCGGTGTCTGAGCCATCGGCCGTGCCTGGCAGCCTGCACTGGGCAGTGTGGTGGCTACCAGAGGGGAACCTCGCTGGTCCCCTGGAAGCAGAAGCTGGCTCCCGAGCATCCACTTGCAGGTGTTCCTCACTGCAGCACGGCATTGTAGGTGCATCTCTGCGCATTTTCTTCTATTCGTTTCCCTTTTGAGCTGGTTGTGACTGGGAGCCCCACACACCAACACCACCTAATTTGGAGGAGTCACTTAGCTGTGATTTTAAGCCTGCCTTCGTGATTGTGTTGGTCGTCCCTTGTTCTGGTGTTGTGAAAAGTAGCGGGTAATGTTCCCTTTCCCCCTCACAGTGCTGCTTTGGACCCTGTCCCATTCCTGGGGCATTTCTGCCATTTCCAGAGACCCCACGATCTCTTTCTGGAGTGGCAGGGGCTGGCACTGAGCCCAGCGTGCTGCACCCTGGCTTGTTGGCATCCACACAAACCCCATCAGCCCCAGGGGCTGGGGTCCCAGCAGGTATCAGGCAGCAGCAAGCAGGGCGCAGGCTCCCCGTGGCCTCGGGGATGGCACGGTGAGGCAGGGGCAGAGGGGGAGGTCTGTCTCATCCCTCTCGTCCAGGATGGAGCGGTGCTGGCAGCTGGGCCGGCAGAGCCCATTAAAAATCAAACAGCTTGACGTAATGCTAGGGGCACACCATGGGAGCCTGAACGGGAGACGGGGTCCCGCTCACACCAGCGCTGTGGACCGGGGCAGGTGACACAGTGGACAAAACCCTGCCTTATTCCCCTGGCACCCTACTAATGCAGCAGCAGGGCAGCTGCCCCCACCCTCTGGCAAGCAGCTGCCCTCCGTGACACCCCTCCTTGGGCTCTGGGTCCTTGCAGCCCTGGGGACTCGTGTCCATCACCTCAAGTGGATCGCGCGGCTGGGACATGTGGATGACGCTTGTTTCCCCCAACATGGTGCAGCCTCTCCTCCCCTACAGCAAGAAACGGGACTGCAAAACCCCCTGGGGGGGCTCTGGGCTGTCGGCCACTAATGCGAGCGCTGATTAGTCTATCGATCTTGCGTAATGTGGGAGTCTTTCTGTCCCTTCATGCTCGCCCTTGTCACCTGTCAGGCGGTGGAGGTCGTGATGTGAACAGCCATGCCGGCGGGGCAGCCCCGGCTCTGCCCGTCCCTGTGCCCTGGGCAGGCTGTGCTAGGACAAACAGCATGTGTGGGGTGACCCAAGGGACACTGAGCTGCTTAGTAGCTGTAGGTCCTTGCTGGTTAGTCCCTGGCAGACCCTTTGGCTTGTGGAGATGCCGGCTGCACGCTGGCACAGCCTCCTCCGGCATGGCGCCAGTGAGGCGAGGCTGGGATCCAGGGAGCACCTGTCCCAGCCCGAAATCCCAGTGCTCAGGGCTGCGTGGCTTTGGTTGGGAGGGCAGCTGCCTCGTCTGCTTGAGACTTGGAAGAGGGTTGTTGTGGCCGAGCTGGTGCCTGCAGTGGCTGGTCCCAGCGCCGGTGGAGTGGAGATGCTGGGGGAAGCGTGGGAGCATCTTCATCGTGGGAGCAACAGCCTGACAGCAGCTGAAGGGTTAACACCTTTGACTGGCCCCAGTGAGTGGGAGAGGGTCTGGGAGGGTGCTAATAAGTTTCCAGTGTGGAAGTTGGGGAGGAAACAAATTAAAGGGGAGAGCAACCCCCTGTGTTTCACCTGCCTGGAGCGGCAGCCGATCCTGAGTGTGCGGGTGCTGCCGAGGTGGAAAAGTGCTTGCCTGCCTCCGCGTGTCTCCACATCCCTTGCCGGCACGGCTGAGACATGACACGGGCTGCAACTTTCGCCTGGATGGAGATGCCCTGGTGGCTACCGAGGCCGGGCGAGAGGGACCTCCTCACCGCTGGCAGAGCCACCCTGGCGATGCTGCCAAGCCGGGCTGCCTGGCGAGGGGAACGCTGTACCGGAGGGCTGCCAGGCCGCCCCAGCGCTCTTGGCAGGCAGCGGGGGGCTCAGAGGACGCGGGGCCAGCGCCGCAGGGAAGCAATTACCTCCCCGCTGCGTCCGGCCCTAATCCCCTCAACGCGGCGTACGAGGAGCCGGCTCGCCAAACAAGGCTCAATCAGGTTAAAGTGTGAAGTCAGGATTAGCCGAAAGAATGAGAGCATGGTAATAGCCCCGGCCTCCCTGCCTGGCCACCGCGGCCCCCTCCTTCCCGCCCGCCCTCCATCCCGCCGGGCTCTTGCCGGAGAGATTAAGGCTGCCGGGGTTTGTTTGCCTGAGTGGGCTCCCCACTGGGAAGCCATGTCGAACAGTTTTGCTCGGGTGCCCCGCTAAGTGCCGGGCAGGGCGGCTCGCTGGGGGGTTGGCTCCCGCCTCCGAGCCCCTGCCAGCCCCAGGGGAGCCGTGTCCCCAGCGCCTGGCTCCTCGCCGAGGCTCCCCGGGGATCGGCGGCGGCAGCGGTGGGGCAGGGGCTGCCAGCAGAGCCAGCGGCGGGGGCACCTCCTGACCTGCAGCATGTATTACACCAGCAGCCACCATGCACACGGTGGGGAAGATCCAAGCAGGAAAGTGTTCAAAATCCCAGCCCCTGACCACCACCACCCTCCACGCTGCCCAGCCAGGGGGAGTTTGTGTGGATGTAGCTTGGCCATAAGGCTTTTGGGGGATGTGGAAGGAAAGCTGGCACCCTCCTTCTCCCCATGGCACAGCCATGGGTTTGGGGCTGGCTGCTGCTAATTAACAGGCATCTGCTGAGTCAGAAATCCCTGCGGGAGGTGCGCCTGGGGACAGAAGGGGTCTGGGCTGGGGCTGGGCCAGGAAGGGGTGGAAATGCAGTGGTTTCCCAGGGAGCAAGCAGGAGGCCTGCTTGGCAGACAGGCTGCTGAGAGCTTCCCCCTGGGACATACACGTGTGCTCCAGCCTCCCCGCAGGGTCTGCCCGAGGTGTCGGCAGACCAGATGTCCCACTCTGTCCTCTGGCACTCACAGGGAGGAGGCTGGGAATCCCCTATCGCCTGCTCACCCCTCCTCATCTGTCCCCCTGTGCTCCCCCAGGACCACCACAGCCCTCTGCACCTTGTGCCCTGTGGGGACAAACTCCAGCCACATGGTCCCTGCGGTGCGGGGGGTGCCGTGGATGGGCCGTCTGCTTGGGCATCCCCTTGGATTCAATACCCAGGAATGCTTAAACTTGGAGCTTTAGGAAAATACCTGGAAATGAAACCAGAAAGGGCATCTGTGACAGCAGGGCAGGGGCTGCTTTCTTTCTCCCTCCTCTGTCCGTGCCCATCCGCTGGCCAGTCCCCAGCGGGACTGTTGGACGCGTCAGCGCTCACGGTCACTTGCTGGCACTCCGCACGTGATGGCAGCAACACGCTTGTATTTGGCGGGGTGCGAGGTGGCACCGGCGCAGCCGCCAAGGGTGCCGCAAGCCGCGCGGCGGAGCGAGGAGAAGCCGTGCCATCTGCTGTTGCTTCGGCGCCAAAGTGTAAAGCAAACATAGCTGGGAGCTATGAAACACCAGGAGGGAAGGGGACGTGCCTTGTTCCAATGCCGGGGCCCGAGGATCCCGCAGGCAAAGCATGTGTTTGTCCTGGTGTCGTCAGCTGTGTAACCCTGCCGGCGATGTAAGCCCGCTGCCGGGGGCCTTGCTGAAACCCCTCGCATCCAGCGTCTGTCCCTCTTGGCTTTGGTACCCCCAACAGCAGCACTTCATCGGTGACTGTCACAAAAAGCTGTGAAGGGGAGAAGCCTCGCAAAGTCAGTTGCAACCTTCTAGCGGCGTTTCCCTCGTGAGCTGTAAGTGAGCAGCTTGCAGACAGACGCCAGGGTTTACTCCCCGGGCGTGCCGGGACTCCCATGTGCTGCGAGCAGAGGAACACGAGCAAGGTCTCCATGGGGGAACCAGACAAGCTGCAGGCAGCGCCGGAGCTGGGAGGGGGGTGCAGGGCACCGAAGCCTGGTCGGTGCTCCCACGCTTGGCCCCGCTGCGACCGGTTGTCCTGGTTTGAGGTAAAACAGAAGCAACCGATAGAGCATCTGTCGCTGGCCAGTCTGGCCAAAACCACGACACTGGTTTGATGTTGGAGGGCAGGCAGCTGCCAAGAGGGAGCGCTGTGCATTGAATGCATTGCTAGGAAGAGCGGTGAACTTTGTCTGGGGGTTTCCAGAGGGTTTTCTAGGGGATTCCTTCTTCTAGGAGGCAAAGAGGAAAAAGGGGATTTGGGGTGATTCTGCATTTTTTCTGAAAGGTGATCGCCATTCCTCAGAGTCCCTGGGCTTATCAAGGCCCCGGCAGAGGATGGGGAGAAGGTGTTTGCATCTGAAGCGGTGCTGGGGTGTCGGGGGTTGCTGCAGGTGTCGGGTTCATGCCCTTTGGAGGGGACCCCGATCCCTTTCCGGGGAGGTGGGGGGCTCGACCCAGAGCCCTGGGAAGGGCTGGAGCTGCCTGGGCCGGGGGTGGCAGGCAGCGCAGGCAGGGCAGCCTGGCAGTGCCCCCCCGCGGGTAGCGATGAAACTGCGCCTGCTGCGCTCCCGGCTGCTGGCAGGGGAGCTGGGCTTCACCCTGCCCGGCAGCTCGGGCCCTTTCAGGAGCGGCATCTCCCTTCCTCTGCCCCAGCAATGGTGGTTTTCCAGCCGGGTTTAGTTCCCCAGGAGCAACCCAGAGTGATGCACCAGCTCTTGCTCCCTGCATACGGTGCCAGGGTGATGCACCAGCCCCTGTCCCCTGTGCAGGGGACAGGGGCTGGTGCATCACCCTGGCACCATATGGCAGCTCGTTGGTGGCTGGGCATCTCACCGGAGGGTTGGGCAAGACCACCCTCCTCAATTATTTTTTTTCTCTTCATACATCCGTGCAAGTGATGCTGGTGCTTCCCCCTGGGAACGTTTCCCCGCCGTGGCAGCGAAGGTTTCGGATGGGGTGAAGTGCCAATTTGGAGACCTCCAGGTCTTTTGTAAGCAGCTTTGTGGGCGATGCTGAGCCCATTTTCTAGAGGAAATGGGGGTATGGGGAGGAGTGTGGGTGCTGTGGATCCATCCTGACCCAGCCCTGGGATATCAGCAGTGGACAGGCTTTGTTATGTTGAAGCAGAGATGATGAGCACGGAGTGCGAAATATTGGCGTTCAGGGACGCCTCGAACCACCTCTTGGGGCTGGGATGGGGGTGTCTGCATGGCCTGTGTGACACTGGGGAGCGCTTAATCCATTCAAGTTGCCCTCGTCCTGCTCCTCACTCACTCATGGACTTGCTGCATAGGACAAATGCCATGCCGTGCCTCAGTTTCCCTGTGCTAGGAGGGAGCTGAGGACTTGGCCTCCTGTCCCATGGGTGGCTGGAGCGGGGCTGTGCTGGCATGGGGCTGGAGGCAGGCAGTGCAGGTGCCTGCCGAGCTCGGAGGAGCTCCTGGCCTTTGGGGTGAGGAGGAACAGCAGCATGGGAGCCATGGGCCACAAATACGATAGGCAGGTCGCCTGAGAATGGGGTGGCCTGAGCTGGTCCACCCCGACCCTACTTTGCAGTGAGATTTTTGGCCTTCATGGTAGTTAAAAGCCAGCCCGGGCACAGCAGGGCATCTGACCCGCTGCCAGCCGTGCAAACACAGAGCCCGCACCGGCCCAGCACGCCCCGGCATTGCAGAGCGAGTGACTACAGGGACAGTGCCGCGTAGTGATGAAGTAATTAATGACCCGATTATTCGTGCCCTCTGAAGTGTGGGGCAGGCTCCATGGGAATGCCTGCTGGAGCCACCAAGTGTAATTACCAGTTAATCAGCAGGGACCTGTAATTATAGCAGTCACAGGGTATTTAAGTATGGAGGGTTTTCCCAGAGCTGCGCCCTGCTGCTCTGCTTATCAGAGCTAGGGACAGTGGTGCCCGGGGACCTCCAGCCACTTGCAGCCACCATGGATGGAGCCAGACTCGCCTCAGGACAGACAGCAGGGCAGTGGGCAACCAAGGAGCCAAATTCCAGTTTCCCAGAGCCTGTCAAGGATCATTGAGTGCCAGGACATGCCGCTGCCTATGGATGCCCTGGTCCCATTGAGCATCATGCTTTGCAGGCACTGCTCATTTTCCTTCCCGCCTCTTTCTTCTGCAGGGACCTGAGTGAGAACTTCATCCAGGCCATCCCCAGGAAAGCTTTCCGCGGAGCCACCGACCTCAAGAACCTGTAAGTCCCGGCAGGGACGGGCAAGGGTGCCCAAAGGAGTTTGGGGTCAGGTCCAGTGGCAGGAGGCATCAGGAGCCACTGGTCGCCCTCTGCCTGGGCTGTCCCAGCAACGCTTCCCCCATCTTTCTCCTGCAGGCAACTGGACAAGAATCAGATCAGCTGCATCGAGGATGGAGCTTTCCGCGCCCTGCGGGGGCTGGAGGTCCTGTAAGTGGCCAGGGGCCAGCTGGAGCCTCCAGCCCACAAGCCCCAGGCGGGGTGAGGGTGTCCCTGGGTGCTCCCCACTCAGGGACATCCCCAGCATGCCATCTCTCCCTGTCCCCAAGGAAGGGCTGAGCAGGGGCTGGGTACCACTGCTGCAGAGCTGTTTGGCAGGGCCTGATCCTGCCCCAGGGTTACAGCTGGCTGCAGCTGGATGTGGAGGGAAGAATCTTGGAAAGGGCAGCAGGCCCTGCCCAGGGAGTTTGGGCTGTCCCCATCCCTTGCCTCTCCATCCATCCATCCTGGGGTGGGGAGTGGGTAGGTGGGTGGGTGCTGTTGCTCCCGGGGGTTTGGTGCCACCTGGACTGTCTCACACTCCCATTTACAACGTGGCTGCCCTGACCTGCCCTTCTCTGCCTTCCCGCAGGACTCTGAATAACAACAATATTACTTCCATCCCTGTGTCCAGCTTCAACCACATGCCCAAACTGCGGACGTTGTGAGTGCTGGGGCCGTGGGGGTGGGACGGTCCCCCTAGACTAAAGCGGGATGTCCCCAGCTCTGCTGCCGGTGCCGGCAGCTCAGCAGTGCCAGGACAATACTGCGGGGAGGGGATGGAGGGGACACCCCTGCAGAGTGTCCCCAGGCACTGCCAAGCAAGGTGGCTTTGGCAAATGGCACAGATGCTCTCAGGCTTCTCCATGTCCCCCTCTGTGTGCCCCCAGCTTTAGTATGAGCTGGGCTGGGGCACTGGCGGGGGCAGGAGCCATCCTGAGGCCACTGACTGCCCTGTCCCCCCCGCAGCCGCCTGCACTCCAACCACCTCTTCTGCGACTGCCACCTGGCCTGGCTCTCGCAGTGGCTGCGCCAGCGTCCCACCATCGGGCTCTTCACCCAGTGTGCTGCTCCAGCCCAGCTCCGCGGCCTCAATGTGGCCGAGATCCAGAAGAATGAGTTCAGCTGCTCTGGTAAGGGGAACCGGGGAGGTGGCGGATGGCAGGGAAAGGACACGGGCAGGGGGGACAAACCATCTCTGCTCCCTGCCACGTGCCCCAGCTCAGAGCCTGGATGCATGCCCGGGGCTTGGCTCAGGTCAGCACTGTCCCTTGTGAGGGGACGTGGGGACAACACCACCTGATCAGTGTGACAAAGGGAGTGCATCAGTCTGTGCCCTTGGAGCTGTGTGCCTTTTGCACAGGGCTGAGGTGCACCAGGACCTCGTGCACCTGCTCAAGGGTGCCACGAGCTGTCCCAGCACGCCAAGCTGTCACCAGGGTCACTTCCTTGGGGTGCTGCCACCCGCCCGCCCTGCCCAGCTCTTTGCAATTCCCATGCTGGCTGCTTCCCCGGCAGGACAAATGGATGCAGCACGTGCCCAGCTCTGCAGCTTGTCCTCTGGCTCCTGCCCGGCCATGTGCACATGCAGCAACGGCATCGTGGACTGTCGGGGTAAGGGGCTGACGGCCATCCCCGCCAACCTGCCCGAGACCATGACGGAGATGTGAGTATGGCCGCACACCGTCACCACCAGGCTCTGGGTGGCTCTGGGAAGGAGTGGGGATACAGGGGCAAGCCCCAGAGTTCATCCACCCCACGGGGCGGCAGGCCTTCCTTGCCCTTCTCCCATGCTGCCCAGATTTAGCCCTGGATTTAGCTGCATTAAAAATGTAAATAGAGAAATAATCTCCTTAGGGGAATCCAATTACGGTGCAAAGCCCCCACTGGGACGGTGCGCAAAGCACATGGGAGGCAGCAGCCACCCCCAGACCCAGGGTGCTGGGGGGGGAGGATGTGCTCTCCCCACCCCATCCAGCACAGTCCCCCTGCCCATGGCACCTCTCCCTGCTGGAGAAAGCCCTGACCACAGCCTGCAAGTTGTCCCTGGGGCAAATGGTGATGCTCTGGTGGGGTAACTTTCTGCAAGCCTGGGGGTGTTGCAGCCGCTCAGCCCTGTCAGTGGGGTGCTGGGGCTCGGCCAGCCCTACACACTCATTTCTCCCCCTTCTCCTTGCAGACGGCTGGAGCTCAACGGCATCAAGTCCATCCCCCCAGGTGCCTTCTCCCCCTACAAGAAGCTGAGGAGGATGTAAGTGTGCAGCCCCTACCAGCTCACTCCAAACCCCAGCACCCTTCACCCTGCCGGCCACTGCTGTGAGCCCGCAGCCCCTCATTCCGACGGGCATGGGACACTTGCTGTGACATGGGTGCCCCACGTGGCAGCACTGGGATGGGGTCTCAGATAACCCCAGCTCTGTATATCGGGTGCTGGGGGTGGTCCCCAGGACCCAGCGGGAGGATGGTGGGGCATGGGGTGAGAGAAGAGGGGACCAGGCCAACTTCTCCCTTTGGGTTTCAGAGACCTGAGCAACAACCAGATCTCGGAGATCGCCCCTGACGCCTTCCAAGGCCTGCGCTCACTGAACTCACTGTACGTGACCACACCAGGAATGCATGGGGTGGTGTGGGGTGGACGTTACGCCCCCTGAACTGTGCCCCACACCGCTACCCCCCATCTCTCTCACACCAGCCTTTCTCTCCCAGGGTGCTGTACGGCAACAAGATCATGGACCTCCCCAAGGGTGTCTTCGGGGGACTTTTTGCCCTGCAGCTGCTGTAAGGCACCGGTGGCTGGGGGGGATGCTGTGCAGGGACACCAGGAAGCGGTGCTGAGGTCCCCAGCCCCCATGGTGCAGGGGAGGGGGACCCCAGCCTTAACACACCCCCTCCCTGACAGGCTCCTCAACGCCAACAAGATCAACTGTGTGCGGGCAGATGCCTTCCAGGACTTGCAGAACCTCTCGCTGCTCTCGCTCTACGACAACAAGATCCAGAGCCTGGCCAAGGGCACCTTCACCTCCCTGCGAGCCATCCAGACCCTGTGAGTGCCCATGCTGGCTCCGATGCCTGGGAGGGAGGGTGCCTGGCGGGGGAGCAACTCGGTGGGTAGCCAGGGCTGGAGCTGGCGGTCACCCGCTGTCCCTGGCGGTGGGTCACCCACTGTCCCTCGCACAGGCACCTGGCCCAGAACCCCTTTGTCTGTGACTGCAACCTGAAGTGGCTGGCAGACTTCCTCCGCGCCAACCCCATCGAGACCAGCGGTGCCCGCTGTGCCAGCCCCCGGCGCCTGGCCAATAAGCGCATCGGCCAGATCAAGAGCAAGAAGTTTCGCTGCTCGGGTGAGAGCTGTCCCCGTCCCTGTCACCGGGGCCCTGCCCAGCCCGGTGTCCCTGTGCTCAGGGTGCTGATGTGCTGCTTTTTTTCTCCCCAGCCAAAGAGCAGTATTTCATCCCAGGTAAGAGGAGGAGCCCCACCAGTTCCCTGCTGCATTTCCCATCGTTTCTGGTTGCGGAGTTCCCAGGCGCTGGGCTAAAAGCGCTGGGTACCAGGATGTGTTGTGGCATCTCCCATCATGCTGTTATCCGGATGGGCACAGAGGTGTCCCCAGGGTCTGGCTCTGGTTGCAGGAGGGGAGAGGGTGGTGGGCAGCACAGCCACCCCACATACCCAGGACAAATATCCCTGTGGATAAACTGCTTTGGGCATGGAGAGGAGCACAGTGGCTGGGATGAGGGGAGCTGGGGAGGAGACGGAGGCTGGCTGTGGGTGTGGGAGGGTTGGAGAAGGGGAGCAGAGGTGCAGCCCCCCTGCCTCTGCCCGTGGGAGCCCACGCTGCCCTCACTGGCACGCAGGGACGGAGGATTACCAGCTGAACAGCGAGTGCAACAGCGACGTGATCTGCCCCCCGAAGTGCCGCTGCGAATCCAGCGTGGTCGAATGCTCCAACCTGAAGCTCACCAAGATCCCCGAGCGCATCCCGCAGTCCACAGCCGAGCTGTAAGAACCTCCTCCTTCCCGCGCTGCTTTCCCTCCTGCAGCCGGAGCATCCCTGGGGTTTGGCTCAGGGTTTGGTCTGTGCCAGGCCCTTTGCAGCCATCTCCTGAGCTCTTTGCCATGCTGCCCACCCCAGGCGCCTGAACAACAACGAAATCTCTGTCCTGGAGGCTACCGGCATCTTCAAGAAACTCCCGCATCTGAAGAAAATGTGAGCATCAGGCAGGCCCAGCCCCGTCAGGAGTGCCCGGGGGGTGGGAAGGCACATGGGGGCCTGATGCCAGGGCAGCCTGGGGTGTGAAATGGGGGGCAAGTCTTGACCTGAGGGTCCCCTGCAGGACTGGGCATCACAGGGTGCTCGGTGGGACCTGGGGGAGGCAGGGTTCAGGATGAGGTCGGGGCAGAGCCCCCCGTCCCAGCCTGCTTTCCCTTCTCTGACTGTGTCCAGTTCTGGGCTCCCCAGTTCAAGAAGGACAGAGATCTCCTGGAGAGGGTACAGCAAAGGGCTGCCAAGATGATTAGGGGATTGGAACACCTCTCTTATGAAGAAAGGCTGAGGGCTTTGGGTCTTTTTAGGCTGGAAAAAAAGACGACTGAGGGGGGATCTTATCAACGCTTGTAAATACTTAAAGGGTGGGTGTCAGGAGGATGGGGCCAGGCTCTTTTCAGTGGTGCTCAGCAACAGGACAAGAGCTAATGGGCACAAACTTGAGCATAGGAAGTTCCGCCTAAACATGAGGAGGAACTTCTTTACCCTCAGGGTGGCAGAGCACTGGAACAGGCTGCCCAGAGAGGTGGTGGAGTCTCCAACTCTGGAGATGTTCGATACCCGCCTGAACGTGTTCCTGTGCAACCTGTTCTTGGTGACCCTGCTCTGGCAGGGGGGTTGGACTAGATGATCTCCAGAGGTCCCTTCCAACCCCTACCATTCTGTGATTCTGTGACTCTACAGCAACCTCAGCAACAACAAGGTGTCAGAGATCGAGGATGGGGCATTCGAGGGGGCATCCTCCGTCAGCGAGCTGCACCTCACTGTCAACCAGCTGGAGTCGGTGCGGAGCGGCATGTTCAGGGGCCTGGATGGGCTGAGGACCCTGTGAGTCCCCACTCTGCCATGAGCACAGGGACAGGGACATCCCTGCTCCTTGCTCTCCTGCCCTGCCCGTGCTGCCGGGCTGGTCTGCACCACTGCAGGGCCAGCTCAGGAGTGCCTTAGCCATCCACTGGCTGTATCCAGAGCTGGGGGGGGGGCAGGTTTTGGCTGCTCAGGGACTGGCTCAGGCTCATCCTGCTGCCTGGCAGTGATGTGGCCACAGCCTGGGCACTGCCGAGGTGGGTTTCCCCCGTGGCACCCGCCTGGGACATTAGGTCCCCTCATCCCCTTCCCTCCGCAGGATGCTGAGGAACAACCGCATCAGCTGCATCCACAACGACAGCTTCACGGGGCTGCGCAATGTCCGCCTGCTCTCCCTGTACGACAACCAGATCAGCACCATCGCGCCGGGCGCCTTCGACACGCTGCAGTCTCTCTCCACGCTGTACGTCTCGGGGCCATCCCTTGAGGGGGCTGCTCCCAGGCTGTCCCCATGGCGGTGGGGGGCTGCAGGGGGTCCGTTTGCCTGCCAGCTGCTCAGGTGATGCCCTCCCGTGTGCAGGAACCTGCTCGCCAACCCCTTCAACTGCAACTGCCAGCTGGCCTGGCTGGGGGACTGGCTGCGCAAGAGGAAGATCGTGACAGGGAACCCGCGGTGCCAAAACCCCGACTTCCTCCGGCAGATCCCGCTCCAGGATGTGGCTTTCCCCGACTTCAGGTGTGAGGAAGGTAACTCACGGGCCACGAGGCGCTGAGGGCAAGGGGGGACCGGCCTGCTCCCCATCCCTGCTCCCAGGATGTCCGGCAGCACCCTGCGGCAAGCTGGTAGCTCGAGGGGTCCCTCAGCCCATTAACACCCTCCTCTAACGATGCATGACTTTCCCCTCGTGGTACCCAGCCCTTTGGGCTGCACTCAAATACCCACAAGCTGCTCTGAAGCCAGGAGAGGAGTTTTCACCCATTGCAAACCCACCGGGATTCATCCTACTCCTTCCTCTCCCAGCCCTGCACACACGCCAGAGCCGGGCAGACGGAGCTGGCGGAGAGTGCATGTGTTGAGAGAAAAGCCTTTTTTAAATATTTNTGCTTTCCCTCCTCCACCACGTCAAACCCTGAAGGGCTGCATCCTGCGCCTTTCCTAGTGGTGTGAGATAACATACGGTCGTCCTGGGGACGCCTCTCCCGCAGGAGCCCAGCACCGCAGCGGGGAAGTGGGAGCAATGCTGGCTCCTCTGGCTGCTCAGTGCAGGCACCGCTCCCTCCAGCCCCTGTCTGGGAGGAGAAGGGTATTTCAGGAGGATTTGCAGCGCTGAGTGCTTCCTCTGCGCCCTCCTCTCTGCCATTTCTGGCACTGCGTTTTTGCTTGAGAATGGTGGAAATCAGCCTTGAGCCGGCTGGTTGCATCCATCCCGGTTTCTGGGCGCAGCACCCTGCTTTGGGGGCGAGGGGAGATGGTCGGCATGGATGCTGGACACTCGAGGAGAGCAGACGCGGGCAGCCGCAAGGCACCGAGTCCAGCCTCATGCGGTGCCCAAAGGGCTGGCCCAAAGGTGACTTTGTGTCTCCCTGTGCCCGGTGCAGGTCAGGAGGAGACCACCTGCATCCCCCGGCCCCAGTGCCCGCAGGAGTGCACCTGCCTCGACACCGTCGTCCGCTGCAGCAACAAACACCTCAAGGCTCTGCCCAAGGGGATCCCCAAGAACGTCACGGAGCTGTGAGTGCCGGGCAGCTGCCCAGGCTCATCCCCCTGATTTCCAGCAAGTTTGGAGCTCCGGGCAGGGGTTGCTGGGGTTGGGGCAGAGACGTACCCTCATCCTGGCCGGAGCAGGACCCCTATCCAGCCTGCCATCAGCGACAGGGATGGGGCCACCCTGCCTCTGCAGCTCCTCAGCCCCTCTCTGCCATCACCTCTCACCCCGGCTGCAGCGATGCTCTTGGCAGCTCCAAGCACACAGCAAGCAGGATGTAGTTTGCCTGGGGTCAGCCCCACATCACCGTGGGTGTCAGGGAGGTACCCAAGCAGTCGTGCCAGGTCTGCGTGTGCAGGCACCACGGTGCCCATCGCTGTGCAAGGGGCTCTGCACCTGACTGGGATGGGGGACAGCAGAGAGTCCTGTGTAGGAGGGGTGTAGGCACTGGTTGTGCACATACATATATATACCACCCCCTCACACCCCCGCGCTGTCTGGCACACCCCTCCTCTCTCTGCATCCTCCGCTCTCTCTCACACATGCCTAGGGAACAGTTACGGCCGCCCACGCTCACGTCGGATATGTAAACGCAGCACATGGCTGGTTGCGCTCACGCACGCAGGCCGCGGGGAGGCTGACCCTGCGGATCCACATGCAGAGCCCCCAGGTGGACTATTGCACTCACACATCAGCTCCTCTGCCAGCCCAGGGGTCCCCCGAAAGCCCCGCGGGACCTGGGTGCTGGGAGGGAGGTGATGCTGGAGATGCTCCTCGCAGCCCGAAGTCCATAGGGATGTCTGCGCAGGAGAAACGGGAGGGCGGAGAGAGGGACCTCCTGCTGCTTCTTCACCACTCCGAGGTGTTTTCGTTCTTCCTTGCAGATACCTGGATGGAAACCAATTCACTCAGGTCCCAGGGCAGCTCTCCACCTTCAAGTACCTGCAGCTTGTGTAAGTATCCAGCAGCAGGAGCACAGGCAGCTGGTCCCACTGCTGGGACCTGTGGGTGAGGACAGGCACTATGCCAGTGGTGCCTGATCCTGATGAGGGGCCTGGTGGTGGCAGGGACCCCTGACAGCCCTCTGTGTCCCCCCTCTGCTCTGGGACACATCTGGCTGGCAGTGATGCTCAGCCCCCAGGTGCTCACAGCCTCTGCTGGAGTGGGCACAGGGCAGAGGGTTGACAGTGGCATTGCTGCCATCACCCTGTGTGACAGCCCTGCTGCTCCCTTGGGGAACCTGCTGTGCTGCTGCTCGCACCCCATTGCAGCTGAGCAGATGGGGGGACAGTGAGGGGAGACGGGGCCCAGCTGGCCCCAACCCCTGGGGTTTCTGTTTTCCAGTGATCTGAGCAACAACAAGATCAGCTCCCTCAGCAACTCCTCCTTCACCAACATGAGCCAGCTCACCACCCTGTAAGTGCGGTCCCTGCGGCGTCGTTCTTAGGGGACTTCAAAGGCGGGGGGTGCTGGGGACACCAGGGTCTCCCTGCTCCACCTGGGTGAAGCTGTGGTTTGAGCTGGAGCCGATGCGTGGGGTGTCAGGGGTGTGGCTGGGGGGAGCGTGCAGCGATGCCCACAGCAGTGCCCCCGGCGCTGTGTTGCCTCCTCCTTCCCTTCCGCAGGATCCTCAGCTACAACTCCCTGCAGTGCATCCCTCCGCTCGCCTTCGAGGGCCTCCGCTCCCTCCGGCTGCTGTAAGTACCTGCCCGTAGCCCTGTCACAGCCCCCCCCGGCCCCTTCTCTACTGCTGCCTGTGGTCCCGTGTCCCTGTGCCCACTTGGAGCTGGGGGCAGGAAGGGTACAGGCTGGACGGGGAGCAAGGGGAGATGCATCAGCCTCTCAGAGCAGGTGGTGCTTTTGCAACAGTGACAGTGTGGTGGGATCCGGCTCTGCCACCCACGCCTGGACCCATGGGGCTGGGGGCAGCCGAGGTGGCCATGGTCCTTGCTGCCCACCCCGGAGCTGTGGAGGTCACAGGACCCTCTGTTCTCTGCAGGTCTCTCCACGGCAATGACATCTCCAGCCTCCCCGAGGGCATCTTCGCAGACGTCACCTCCTTGTCCCACCTGTGAGTATCTCCCACTCCGCAGGGCGCAGGGCTGGACACAGGCTCGGGAGACCTTTAAAACCCGTGGGGCTGAGCCCAGCTTCTCTGGGGGCTGAGCTGCCTCCCCTCCTCTTCTCTGGGCCGGGACCTGGAACAGCCTTTGTGGGGCATTGCCGTGCCGTGCCGTGCCTGCCCCCCGCCCACCCCGGCTCAGCCCCCAGGTCCAGGCGTGCAGCTGAGCCTCCCAGTGCTGCTGGGATGACACCATGATCCTTACTGGAGGTGGTGCGGGGTCCCCCCAACCTTGCCAGGTCCCTGGGTCCCCTAACATGTAGGTCAAGCCGTGCGAGGTGCTGGTGTGGCCATGGGTAATTGGGGGCTGCTCTGACCCATGCCGGTGTGTCGTTAGCCTCCTGCCAGGGTGCTTCCCTACAGCAGCCCCCCCAGATCTGTCATCAAGCAGATGCACCTGCTGGTGCTGATGTTCCAGACCCTCTTTGAGGGAACCTGTACCCCAGGAGCACAGCCCTGTACCCACAGCCCAGAGCGGGGGTTCAGCTTTGTTCACAGTGACTCTTCAGTCCCCTCCCTGTCCCTGCTAAGCCATCCCCACCCACTTGCCAGTGGCCAGTCCTGCTCCTGGCAGAGATCTCAGGCTGTTCCTCCAGCCTGCAGAGAGCATCTTGATTTCCAATCCTGGCCTCCCTGTGTTTTTTGGGAGAAGCAGCACCACTCTGTCTGGTCTTCCCTGCCTCTTCACCCCTTTCCCTTGCCGAAGCGCGGTGCTGCCTTTGCCGCTGCCAGTCGGCGCTGCCGGTTCCCGCAGGGCTGAGCTGTGTCAGCAGCCGGCGCTGTCGGTGCTGTAGGACCAGGTTTGTCAGCCCCAGTGGATCTGCTGTCCCCACCGCCCGCCTTCCGGGCTGCTGTCTCTGTCCTTCATCACAGGTGTGGGTTGCGCTGGCCCTCCATCGCCGTTGACCTTAGCAGTGAAGGAGGATGCAAAGAGGCATCCAGCCCCTCAGCCTCCCACAGCATCTGCTGCTCCCTGCCCTGCTCTGCTGTGGAGCAGAGCATCCCTCCCTCCTCCTTCTCCTTCTCCTCTCTCTCGGAGCAATTCCTTGCTCTCCCCTGATGCTGTCCCCACGAGCTCTGGCCGTGACCTGCTCCCGTGTCCCTGCCTGGGCTCAGTGTGCGGCAGAGCCCAGGCTGACCCCGCAGCTCCCATGCAATGGTCCTGTTGTTTCTGCACAGCCTCAAGGTTCTTTGCCCTGGGCTCAGGCAGCTTCGCCCGAGTGCTGGAGAAGATCTCCCGAGGATTTCTGTGTGGGCAGTGGAGGAGAGCCCCAGCAGGGAGCCACGGGGCACCGCGTGGGCTATGGGGCTGGCAGCAGGGTGGTCTAACTGGGCAGTGGTGTGGGGCAGTGTGCCCCAGTCCTCCCACCGTGGGCAGGACCGCTGGTGGGTGCAGAAATGGAAGAGCACTGGGTCCCCCCATCAAGTGTCAGCCCAGCCACGTGACAAGAGTTGTGTCCACTCCCAAGGTCTCGGAGCCCCGTTCCCTCCATGGGGCAGCGGGTGCAGTTTTGCCCTTCCTCCTCCTGCAGAGCCATCGGGGCCAACCCCCTGTACTGCAGCTGCAACCTGCGCTGGCTCTCCAGCTGGGTCAAGACGGGGTACAAGGAGCCAGGCATCGCCCGCTGTGCTGGGCCCCCCGACATGGAAGGCAAGCTGCTGCTCACCACCCCCGCCAAGAAGTTTGAGTGCCAAGGTGAGAGGTGCCCACACCGTCCATCTGTCCGTCCGTCCCCTCCTCAGGCAGGGCATCAGGCGGGAAGGGGAGCCGGGCTGCTGCCTTCCCTGTGCCCGGCAGAGCGATGCTCCATGAGTCTGGGGGACTCTGGCATTTCATCTGTTGTGGAGGAGGGGGACTGGGCAGCCTCTGTCTGCTTACCTGGCTGGTGGCATGACCCTGGTGACTGAGCAAGCACGTGGCTGTCCCATTGCCTGGTGCACAGCCCCTCAGCAGG
The DNA here is from genome assembly GCA_013400035.1 of Rynchops niger. Taxonomy (NCBI): domain Eukaryota; kingdom Metazoa; phylum Chordata; class Aves; order Charadriiformes; family Laridae; genus Rynchops; species Rynchops niger. Next base: position 220,105 of record VXBH01009418.1, read on the forward strand.
GCAGGCTCTCCTCCCAGCCACGGCTGGGGCTCTGCCTGCCATGTCAGTGCCCACAAATGGACGCCTCCCCATCACTCCCCCCACTGAATGGTCACCTCTGCGCCTCCTGTCCTGCAGGCCCACCCGCCCTGAGCGTCCAGGCCAAGTGCAACCCCTGCCTCTCCAGCCCCTGCCAGAACCAGGGCACTTGCCACAACGATCCCCTCAGCTTCTACCGCTGTGCCTGCCCCAGTGGCTACAAGGTACCCTGGTCCCGGGGGTCCCCAGCGCGGGGGGACCCATCCCTGCAGAGGTGAAGGGGGCAGCGTCGGGGCTCTGCCGTGCCCCTGGGCTTCGCTGCCTGCAGGACTGTCCCTGGTCCCTGCACACCACAGTGCCCGGCCGAGCGGGACAGGGCAGGGGCAGTGGGACACGGTGCTGTGGCACCCTCCTCGCTCCCACCTCTCCCTCTTTCTTTCCCCAGGGCAGGGACTGCGAGGTGGCACTCAGTGGCTGCTCCTCCAACCCCTGCGCCAACGGGGGGACCTGCCAGCCCCAGGAGGGGGAAGGAGCTGGGTTCAGGTGAGTGCTGGACGGGAACCCACGAAAGACGGGCGTTTGGGCAGCGGCGTGGAGCCACGGCATCCCACGGAGAGAAACCCTGGTGCTGCTTTCCCCTCCTGTGTGCTTCCTGGGGCTTGTAGCTGCGATATTGCGTTCACCCGGCAGCTCCTGCCCGCGCTGCCTGCTCTCTGCAGCCCTGCTGCACCTCCTCCTCACGAGTCTTATGAGGAGCGGCTGAGGGAGCTGGGGGTGTTCAGCCTGGGGAAAGGAGGCTGAGGGGAGACCTTCTCGCTCTCCACAACGGCCTGGAAGGAGGCTGTGGTGAGGTGGGGGTCGGTCTCTGCTCCCAAGTGACAAACAATAGGACAAGAGGAAATGGCCTCGAGTTGTGCCAGGGGAGGCTTAGGGTGGGTATTAGGAAAAATTTTTACACTGAAAGGGTTATCAAGCATCGGAACAGGCTGCCCAGGGAAGAGGCTGAGTCACCATCCCTGGAGGTATTTAAAAGACGGGTAGACAGAGCGCTTAGAGATATGGTTTAGTGGTGGTTTTTGTCAGTGTTAGGTTGATGGTTGGACTCGGTGATCTGAAAGGTCCCTTCCAACCTTGGCAGTTCCATGATTCTCTCATTCCTGCCAGCACAGCACCAACAGGGCTGAACTGAAAGAGATTTAGATTGGATATCAGGAAGAAATTTTTTACTGTGAGGGTAGTGAGGCACGGGAACAGGTTGCCCAGAGAAGCTGTGGATGCCCCGTCCCTGGAAGTGTTCAAGGCCAGGCTGGAGGGGGCTTTGAGCAGCCTGGTCTAGTGGGAGGTGTCCCTGCCCAGGGTAGGGGGCTTGGAACTAGGTGATCTTTAAAGTCCCTTCCAACCCAAACCATTCTGTGTGTGATTCTGTGTGATGGCTCCACTTGCCCGTGCCCCCTGGCCCTGCAGGCTCCTGGGATGGAGGCAACGGGGGAGAGGGGGTCCCGCCACCGCGGGAGGTATGGGGAGGCAGAGGGCAGCACGATTTGGGGCTGGGATCCGGCTGACTGTGGGATGGGGCAGGATGCAGCCCTGGTTTCGCTGCTGTGCCCCCACGCAACCCTCACTACCCCGAATGCTTCAGGCCGTTCCAGGAACTGAGGTGCAATTAGCGGCTGAAAATAGCTGGCAGGCCGGGGGCGAGGAGGTGGGATGCGCAGCTGCCTGGCCCCCTGCGCTGAGTGGCCTCTCAGCCCGTTGTCGTGGCAACTCAGCATCCTCGCCGCGCGCTCCCCATGGGGCTGCAGGCTGCCACCCCCCCTGCGCCCAGTGTCGGGCAGGGGGGCACCGAACCCTGCTCCCCGCAGCCTATGGGCATGCATGCTGCGCCACCAAAATTTTTGCTGGCATTTTTGGAAGAAACATCCCGAAATGCAGTGTTTCCCACCCCCTGACGCTGCTCTGTGCCCTGCGGCAGGTGCCTGTGTCCGGTGGGCTTCGAGGGCCCCAGCTGCCGTGCCACCAGCGACCCCTGCAAGGAGCACAGCTGCAAGAACGGGGGCTCCTGCCTCCCCAGCGCCACCAACTACACCTGCCTGTGCCCTGCCCACTACACAGGTACCCAGAATGTGGGCTGGCTGGACCCAAACCTTGCAGGGCTGGCAGAGGGATGTGCTTCTCCCTTTTCACCAATGAGGGCTAATAGCTTCTCTGCCTGCTGTCCCAGTGCCCATCGCCGTGGCCTCTGGGCTCCTCTGGGCCTCGAGTTTGGGTACGCCCAGCTGAGCCCCCATGCCCTGGGATGGCTTTGCTCCCTGGCTGGGGCGAGGGCTGCCTCCGGCAGAGCCCTGCACCCGTGGCAGTGTGAGCTGTGGGCTTGATGGTTGCCTGCCTTGAGCTGAGTCCATTGGGTCCGGGGCTGCCCCTCCGGTCCCGGAGCTTCTGGGCACCCCCTGGCACCCCATCTTCTGCCTCTCCAGGGGATTTCTGTGAGCAGCCGCCGGATTTCTGCTCGGCTGAGCTGAGCCCCTGCCAGCATGGCTCCACCTGCATCTCCACCAGCCAGGGCCCTAGGTGAGCTACCCCCCTCCCCAAACCGTTTTCTCCAGGCTGCCTGGTGGGGAAGATTTGCTTTCAGGGGGCTGCAGCTTGTGGGCTGGACAGGGGGTACAGGGAAGGGGATGCTGGGAGGAGGAGGCGGGAAAGGAAGGGGCAGCCGTGAACCCCCCACCTGCCCCAGGTGCGAGTGCATGCCCGGCTACGTGGGGACCAACTGCAGCGAGGACTTCGATGACTGCCAGGACCACCGGTGCCAGAACAATGCCCGCTGCTTGGACGAGGTGAACGGCTACTCCTGCCTCTGCACCGAGGGCTACAGGTACTGCTGGGGAGACGGGGGCGAGGGGGGGACACCGGGAATAGCAGGAATGGCTAAATATCACCATGCAGGAGGGAGTAGTCCTAGCTACCATGTCCATCCATCCCTCCATTCATCCATCCACCCGTCAACCCATCCACCCCAGCAAGAAGAAGGGGTGGTGCTGGGGGTGCGGGTCTCCAGGGATGGAGGCTGGGGGGAGCCAGCATTCCCGGGGAGGGACCCCAGGGCAGGGCTCAGCATCCAGGCATCCCTCTGCGTCCGCTGGCTTCAGAGCCTCCCCGGGGATCCCGAAACAGGGGGGTCCTGTCAGAGCCCCGTGGGGTGGTGGGCAGTGGGTAGGGCGCTTTCCCAGCCCTGTGTCCAGCAGCATCCTTGGCCCCACAGCGGCCAGCTCTGCGAGATGCCTCCCCGCGCCGCCGGCCAGCCCGGCCTCTGCGAGCGAGCCGAGTGCCAAAACGGGGCTCCGTGCGTGGAGCGGGGCTCCCGCGCCCTCTGCCAGTGCCTGCCCGGCTTTGGTGGCCCCAAGTGCGAGAAGCTGCTGAGCGTCAACTTCGTGGACCGCGACACGTACCTGCAGTTCACCGACCTGCAGGACTGGCCCCGGGCCAACATCACCCTGCAGGTGAGGGCTGGGGGGTGGGGGGGACATGCGGGGGCATCGGTGGGAGGTGGCATCAGGGCTGCTGCCCCAGGGATGTGGGCTCCCACCTCTCCCCCTGCCAGGTCTCCACGGCTGAAGACAATGGCATCCTGCTGTACAATGGCGACAGTGACCACATGGCCGTGGAGCTGTACCAGGGCCACGTCAGGGTCAGCTACGACCCCGGCACCCACCCCAGCTCGGCCATCTACAGGTACCTGCCACCCCTTCCCCCCTCGCTGGGGACTGCCACCCCCATTGCTTGGGGGGTCCCCAGTGACCCAGGCCTCCCCACCAGCGCCGAGACCATCAATGACGGGCAGTTTCACACCGTGGAGCTGGTGACCTTTGATCAGATGGTAAACCTCTCCATTGATGGCGGCAGCCCCATGACCATGGACAACTCGGGCAAGCACTACACACTGAACAGCGAGGCCCCCCTCTATGTGGGAGGTAGGATGGAGGCCGCAGGGGGGGGCGATGGGAGTCATGGGAGGCATCTGGGCATGCTGATGGTCCTGTTCTCCCCAGGGATGCCTGTGGACGTCAACTCGGCTGCCTTCCGCCTCTGGCAGCTCCTCAACGGCACCAGCTTCCACGGGTGCATCCGCAACCTCTACATCAACAACGAGCTGCAGGACTTCACCAAGACGCGGATGACGCCGGGGGTGGTGCCGGGCTGCGAGCCCTGCCGCAAGCTCTACTGCCTGCATGGCATCTGCCAGCCCACTGGCGCCCAGGGCCCCGTCTGCCACTGCGAGCCCGGCTGGGACGGGCCCCACTGCGACCAGCCCCGCGGCGGCCCCTGCCAGGGCCACAAGTGAGTGTCCCCTCCCCTTTGGCTGCCCCACAGTGATGGCCTTGTCCCCATTGGCAGCCCCACAGTGACCCATCTGTCCCATTGGCTGTCCTGAAGCAACAACGCTGCCCCATTGTATGCCCTACAACAACGGTCCTGACCCATCGTGTCTTTGGCCACCTCATCTCATTGTCTGCCCCACCACAACTGCCCTAGTCCATTGGCTCATTGGCTGCCCTAACACAACTGCTCCACCCCATTGGCTCATAAAACTACCCTTCTTCATTGGCTGCCCCACCACAATTGCCCCATCCCATTGGCTCATTGACTTTGTTTTCCTCATTGGCTGCCCCGCCAAAACTGCCCTACTCTGTTGGCTCATTGGCTGCCCTTTCCTCATTGGCTGTCCCACCACAACTGCCCCATTCCATTGGTTCATTGGCTTTACTTTCCTCATTGGCTGCCTTGTCACTGGCAGCCCCTCACTGGCCGACCTTGTCATCCCTGCCCTCTCCATTGGCTGTCCTCGCTCACTGCCTGCCCTGCCCACCCCTCCCATGGGCTCACGACACCCTCCTGGGACTGGGTCATGCTGGTGATGCTGTGTGGTGGCAGCGCCATGCCGTGGTGGTGCCATGCCATGGGGCTGCCAGGCTGTGGTGGTGCCGTCCTGTGCCAGTGGTGCTGTTTCGCGGCAGTGCCATGCCATGCCTCTACCACCAAGTCGTGCCAGGGCTGTACAGTGCCAATGGTGCCATGCCAGAGCCACACCAGTGCTGTGGCAGTGCTGTGCCATGATGGCTGTGCCATACCAGTGCCGTGGCAGTGCCTTGCTGGTCCTGGTGCAGTACTCTGCTGGTGCCATGCCGTGCTTGGTGCTGGTGGGCCATGCATCCTGTTTCTGTGCCGTGCCGTGCTGGCGTGAGCCTGACAGCGCCGGGTACCTGCAGGTGCGTGCACGGGCTGTGCCTGCCCCTCGACGCCCTCTCCTACAGCTGCCAGTGCCACCAGGGCTACCAGGGCGCCCTCTGCAACCAGCCCACTGAGCCGCCCGACCCCTGCCGCCGCCGGCCCTGCGTCCATGGCCACTGTCGCCTCACCCCAGGGGGCCAGCCCACCTGCGAGTGCCACAGTGGCTATGCCGGAGCCCTCTGCGACCAAGGTAGGCACCCGGTGAGGTGGGTGCCCGAGATGGGCAGCCCCACACCAGGACTCCAGACTGAGCATCGCCGTCCCGCAGAGCCGGAGTGCCGTGGGGAGCCGGTGCGGGACTACCACCAGGTGCAGCGGGGCTATGCCATCTGCCAGACGACACGGCCGGTGGCCTGGGTGGAATGCCGAGGATCCTGCGTCGGCCCCGGCGCCGGCTGCTGCACCGGGCTGCGGCTGCGGCGCAGGAAATACGCCTTCGAGTGCAGCAACGGCGCGACCTTCGTGGAGGAGGTGGAGAAGCCCAGCAAGTGCGGCTGCAGCCAGTGCCTGTGAGCAGCCACCGGCCCCGAAAAGCCGGGGGGCTGGCAGGGAGACACCCCCCCTCCCCCCGCAGCCAAGGACCTCGCTTTGCCCTGCGGCCACTGCCCAGGTGTGCCCGAACCACAGCTGCATCGGAGGAGCCTGGCGGAGGGTAGAGCTGTTGCATCTAGAGGGTTGGGAAAGGAAAAAAAAAGAAAAGAAAACTAAAAAAAACAAAACAAAACAAAACCCACAAACAAAGCAAATGTGTAGATAGAGAATTTTTTAAGAACCGCAGCTACACAGATGTGTGGATCTGGGGCGGGCGCTCTGCTCCCTGCGGTGCTCTGCCTTCCCCCCAGTGCAGCCCCGCAGGGCAGCGCCTGTGTCCCCCAGTGTGTCCCCTCTCCGGCAGCCCCGTCCCTCATGTCCAGCCGGGTGAGCTGGGGGCTTTTTCATCACCTGGGGCTGGAGCAGAGAGGCCTGATGTGGCAGAGCCTTGTGGGCCATGGTAAGCCAGGGCTGGAAGGGGCCTACGTGGTGCAGCCACCAGCCCATGGCCCTCGCAAGCCCAAAGCCTGGCTCCCTGTCCTCTCCTTTGGCAGCCCTGACCTCCCTGCTGAGGACCTGCCATGGCCCTGATGGCAGCTGCGGCGAGCAGCTCCCCGGTGCCGTGGCTGGGGTGCTGGACCCCACAGCACCCCAAATAATGTCACCAGCTCCCCGGCCGCAGCCTGATGGCAGCCCTGGAATGTGCTTACCGGCCAGGCTCTGGGGTGCATGGGGCACAGCTCCAGCCCAGTGCGGTGGCATTGGGGCTGTGCTTGGTGGAGCAGGACCAGGGCAGTCCCAGGCACGCCAAATGGGTCATGGGCAGTGGGACGCAGATGTCTCTGGGGGGCGTCTCAGCGCCAGCTGTGCCATGGGGGCCAGCACTGTGCCATTAATGCCAAGGGGACCCCAAACCTCCCCCCGGCCCAGCCAGGCGGCTCTGCTCAGAGGTGGGAGCCATGTGGGACATCACAGGAACCCCTCTCCTTCAGACTCCGCCCTGGGGGGGCTCTGCAGCTGGGCAGAGGTGGCCCATGTCCCGCTGGCCCAGCGAGCCAGGGCAGGAGGCTGCTGGGATGGACAGCCAGGCGCAGGTTTGCCATGCCCATCATCGGGGCTTCAGCCTTCCGGGTGCCGGGGCCGGTGGAAGAGGCTGAAGATGCCTGAGCCTGCAAGCCTGGAGCCAACACCGCTGCTGGGGCAGGTCCCACCAGGTCCTGGATTCGGGTGCCCGGGCAGCACCTCCCCAAAGCCCACGGTACTGGGGGACACGCTGGGCTGGTGTGGGAGCAGGGGCAGCATGTGGGGAGTCCGTGCCGGGGTACCACACGCACCCGACCTCCGCAGCAGCATCGTTTCTACACCCCCCGGGGGGGGCTGAGCATGGTGGGGTCCAACCTGGGACACTGCACGCAGCTGAACAGTGCATCACCACGTCACCCGGGTGGACAAACTCATCCCAGGGCTGCAGCCCCAGGTCTCTCCGTGGCACCGCTCCAGCTCACCATCTTCAGGGCTGCACCACCAGCTGCAGCCGGGTTCCGGGCATCTCCAATGGGTTCATCTGGCTCCGTGGGTGCCGTCGCCATCCCTGCTCGCCACCAGCATCCAGGACGTTCCCACCACCACGGGGATATGTTTCTGCCACAAATGCCCTCTCCACCGGAGCCCCCTCTGCTGCACAGAGGAGCCGGGACACGTCTCGTTTTGCCTGTGGCCCGGCCGGGGCTCGGTTGTGTTGTGTTTCTGTTCTTGCTGTAAGCTAACCGCTAAAGTATCTCTTTATACAGAATACTTACAGATTCTAATATATATTTGTATTTCATTTTGTTATAGTATTTTTATATGTTCGGGGTCAACAAATGATGTTTTCTTTTTGTTTACAGATGCTACTGGGCAGGAAAATGACGGTGGCTTTGTTTGGCCCGTGGGGTTTGTGTGTGTCACTGTTGAAGACACTGGTTTGTACTAGGCTGGCGAGGGAGGCGCTGAGCATCCTTCCGCTGGCAGAGGCTGTATTGTTTTAGGAGGTGTTTGGTATTGTCTATGTTGTCTTCCATGTGAACATGACATTTATTCATCCAGAGGCTTGGCCTCTTCTTTCCTGGAGAGGACAAGGGGGTGCGCGGGAGCTGCTGGGCATAGGAGGAGGTGGCACAGGCTGGGCAGCATTGGTGCTGCCGTGGGTGATGATTTGCCACTCCTGGAGCAGCCCTGGCCACCTCTTCTGGGCAGAGCATTGCCCACACGGTGCCGGGACATGCAGCCCTGGGCTGAGGGCTCATCGCTGGGGAGAGCTGGGGTTATCCCTACAAAAGGAGCCTTGCAGAGGGAGCCATCGCTGCCTGGTCATGCATGGGGCAGCGTGAGAAGCCGAAGGGCCTGGTGCCTGCTGCAGGGATGGAGCAACTGCAGGGGAAATTAGGGAACCTGTAACTCTTTGGTGAAGGAGAGAGGGGGCCTGGGCAGCAGTCCCGGGGCGCACCAAGGGGTTGCACTCCTAGTGCCACAAACACAAATCTACTGCAGACCACCGTACCAGCAGCTCAGACACTCAAATCCCACCCCGGCATTTATATCCCCCCTCCAGAGGGCGAGGTGTGTCCCATCTGGAGGGTGCCAGCCTGCTGCCCCCCCTCGGGCACTCACTCACCTTCGCCCTTCCCCAGTTATCACAGCAAACAATCGCTGATATCAAAGAAACGTTTAATAAGCTGCAATAAAATACGGACCTTTAGAAAGCTCATAGGGTGAATATCGACAGTGGAGGAAGAAAAGAAAACAAGGTGGTGGGAATCCTTGAGGAGTTCAGATCTGAGTCAGGGACCTTTTACCTGGAACAAGAACACAACTTCTTCCATAGGCTAGGATGAAATAAAAGACAGGAGCACAGAGTTCACAAAATGTCAACATTTAGAGAGTCGATACATAGTCAAAGTTCAAATGACCCAGCTCTTATAGCTATACATATCAATTTAAAGCAACTTAATATAATTTTANAAGGTTCGTCAGGTGAGGTATGTAAACATTATCTAATGGAAACCCCTCTCCACATTTCCAACCGAGAATTCACAGCAGACAGTTCATTTTCCCAACTCGCGACGCGGTACTTCCCGCTGCCCGGAGCAACCGGGAATGCCGTCCCAAGCCACGGCTCTCCCAGCTGCGGTCACCGGCTCCCAGTTCCCACCGCTGGTCTGTACAGTTCACATTGCTTAGGCTCAAACATACAGTACCGGACAGGAGGACTTTTCAGCTCAGTGTCT
>VXBH01009418.1:230393-289555 GCA_013400035.1 Rynchops niger
GCTCCCGCTGGGAGCAGGGTTATTCCCAGCTGGCCCTGAGCCCCGAGAGCCCCTGCCATCGAGGCAGACATTATTACTACAAATCTTATTGCTTGCAGTGCCCCCCGGCCCCAGGGAACGGCCACTCCGGCTAGCCACAGGAGCTCACCGCCCCCGCCACCGACCCAGGGACTGTGGCCATCGACCAGGTCTGACATCATCACAATGAGATGAAGACAAAGAGTTAATGCTTCAACTTTGACNAACAAACACTATTTACAATATTAGATCTGTGAGCATGAAGTGAGAGAAAAATGCTTTTTCCTGCCCCCAAAAAAAACCCTTAAAAAGTAGGTTAGCATCCTGCCGCCTAGCACAACACTATCTTACATGGCACCTACACATAATATATATTCACATTTCATTTTAAAATTAGGTACTCTTACAAACAGACTTAGAAAACATTGGCTAGCAACGCAGCCCGAGGGACCGCCTGCCCTCTGGACCCACATCACCAACGCCGGCCGGCTGCATCCCAGCTCCTCCGGCTGCCCCCAAGCTGCCAACGTGCCCTGAATCAAAGCCACCAGCTGCCCCCCACTGCCGCCCTTCGGGGAGGGGGTGGAAGTGCTCGTGAAAGAGAGGGCTTGTCCGTGGGGAGGGGAGGAGGAAGGATGGGGACCGCGATTCCTGCTAAGCCTAGGGGTGAGCTTAATACAAACAAGAACTCCTGAGAACATCTTAGAACAGATGGATTCATTTCACAACCACCAAGCTAAAGGATGGGCCGAACGGACGCTACGACACATGGGGAGGGGGGGCGGGAGGGATGGGGACGCGCGCGATGCAGGGACATCGTAGCCTTGTGGTTTGCTCCAAAAACCTATGGCTACAGGAAAAGCTGCAGTGGTGTTCCCCAGCAGGGGGGGAGCCTACCCCCGCCTCGCTGCCCCCCGTCTGGGCGTACAGCCCCAGGACATGGACCCGAGGACACCTTGGCTGGGGCTCAGCCCTCTTCCCCTGGCACGACCACCGGCGGTGGAAAGGCGAGAGCTCGAGCCGGATGGCAGCTCCCACCTCCCTGCCCATGCCTATGGGAGGCTGGGAACCGCAGCTTTCCCAGTCGCCTTCAACTGGGAATGCAGTTGTGAGGCTGAAAGAATACAAGCTGGAGAGAGAAACTGTCCATCAGCAAGTCTTAAAAGCAGGGCACCAGTACATCCGTGTCCTTCTGAGACTGCGTCTGTATTTCCCAGGAGGTTAGTAAGGGCTGGCAGAGCTTTCGTAAAGGCCGGCATTTCCAGAGGTGCCGTGCGAGCGGCTGGGACACGAGCTGGGCTGCAGCTTCGCTCATCCACATGCCGGCAAAAAGCGGCTCAGGCAGCCCCTGCCACCCCATTCGGTCCAGTGCCACACGGCTCCCCCCGTCACAGGAGGGATGGGAACACGGAGAGCAGCGGGATCGAGTTCATCCTGCTCTCCTGGCTCATGGAGGATGACCAGCAACGCGGCGGAAAGTTTGCTGGAAGCATCAACGCCGGCTAGCCAGATCTTTGGAGAAGGTTTGCTGCAAAGGCGTCTCGCTGACGCGTTGGCAGTCGAACACAAACACCACAGCACACAGCAAACACGAGCAAGAAGGACCTCATTAGTGATGAACTAACAATGAATACAAACACAAGCACACCTTGGATATGCTGCACGCCCCGTCAGCAGGGAAACCCATACCAGGGCTCGAATGGCGAGACAAGAACCCAACACCTACAGACAGAAGGAGCCACCCTGGGCTCAAACTGCTCTTCCTGCAGCCCTCAGACCCCCGACAGGTACATTTTGACTCTGAGCTTGGCGAACCCGGCCCCTCCTGGAGGTCAGGGAAGATGGATGGCTCCTGATCACATGAAGGGCGAAGACCCGGAGCTGCCGATGACAAGGTAACCATGCAAATGAAAGAGGGGGGCTGGCAGCAAAGGGACAGTAAGGATACCTGTGGAGGCGCAGAGCTAAGAATATGCTGCTCCTGGTACATGGACCGGGAAGCTGGGGTGGAGACTAATTTCAAGAATACGATGAGAAAGTGGCCAGCAAGGAACGCCAAAGTAACCGAAAGAGGTCTGTTTTGTGGGACACAGCACTTGTGCTGAAATCCGGAGCTGAGGCCATGGAGCTGGGAGCTGCAGGGTGGCCCAGAGGAGGAGGAACGCAATGAGGCTGCAGAGCTGAGGATGGCACTGTGGTAGTGCCAGTGGGTAGCTCTGCACCTCCGCCAAGGGAAACGCACTCCATGCCCGCGTGGAGCAGGGCAATAAATCGCCTTGCTTATTTCCTGCCATTCGTGAAGATCATCTGCAGCTCCCTGTGTGTCCCTCGTGTTGCGTAGAAGCTGCGTTTATCGGAAGCAGGCAGGGGCCGTGCCCCAGCAGCACACCTCGCCGCTGCCGCGCTGCAGAAAGAAGAGAAATGAGTAGTGCCTGCCCCAAGTCACTCACAAAGAGCAGCAGGTCATACATATGGCATTGCCTCTACTCATTTTTGTGTCCTTTCTGCACTGTTCTAGCTGAACCGTGGCTACGTGGAGAGAGGAAATTGGGAAGTAAAACGTGGGATGACAGTAATGCAACATGAGGACTGACCCGGGGAAAAAAGGAAAAGAGTAAAAATTCAAACATCTGAACACCTGATACAGAAAACGGAGCTACCCAGGCAATGCCACCCTGCCAGGCAGTCACCTCACATCCAGACCCCTTAATTTGCTAGCAAATTAAACTGAGATGTGATTTTCTAGCAAATTACAGCACTCCTCCTTCCTGCCCCAAAATAAAGCGCTCACAAAAGCAAGCGTGAAGCACATTAAAAGCAGGTCCTGTAGTCTGCAAGACCTGGCAGCTGCCACTGGTGCCGAGCGGAGAATGGACACAGGAGAGGCGGAGGGGCCAAAGGTGGCGTCTCCTGGAGTAGGGACAGCACGGAAAGGAGCCTGGCGAGGAGCTGAGGGTTTCCTCCGAGCAGCAAGCCTTAATACTTTTCTAGGGATGACGACCACCCCTGGTCTACCTCACCCCTGGGGCACCCTCCCCCGGGGTAACCCAAACGATTGCACAAACGTGAAATTCGGAGGACCTGTTACTAAAGCACCAACATTCCTATACCTCGAGGTGGGCTGCGGAGGTCATGCCCCAAGCGCTTGCTGCAATAACTCAGCCGCTGGCAATGGCTTCACCATGCCCATCCCTTGGCAAACAAGCCTGCTCGTAAAAAACGACCTGCCTGAGGTAAACCCACCGGCCAGCACAGCAGCTGTGGGAGGAAACGCTCCCGCCGGCTCCTCACTCACAGCACGGTGTAGAGGAGAATCACTCCAGATTTCCTTAAAATGGTGATATTTAAACAAGAGGGAGTTGTTGGGAGGAAAGTCAGAGAGCAGAGCAGCTCTGGGCAGGGTTTACATGCCCAGACAGAGGGAGTCCTACAGAGGCTGCAACACCAGGGGCCGGACCCGAGGGCAGGGGAGCAGGGAGCCGGGGTGGGGGGGCCCGCTGAAAAGACCCCCGACCATCTCACATCCCCCGGGACAGCCCGGTTCGGCACCTCCTGCGAAACTCCCTGGTCCCTGCAGATGCCCAAGGTGCCACTCTGCTGTCTGTCGCCCAAGCCAGGCACCCACAAGGGACACGGAGCACACGCCTGGCCTGGGTTGGTCCCAGACAGCAGGCTGGGGCAATTGTATTTAAAAACGGTTTTCTTTGAAAAAAAAACCTCAGAATTATTTGCTTTCTCCTCACGCACTTTCTGGAGACAAGAATAACAATCCACACGCCAGCTCGGAACCTTCGCTTCAGCCCCATCCTGACACAAAACGCACCCTCTATCTTTCCTCATTAAAGGGAGCAGAAATTCAGACTTACAGCTATGAGGCACAGCCCAGCTCCTGTTAAATGTCAGTAGGATCTTTGCACAGATTTTGTGAGTGTTGCTTTTTGCACAGGACGTGCCGGATCTAATGTGGGAAGGCCAGGGCTTGCTGAAGGCCCCTGGCATCCCCCAGGGAGGGACAGAGCTGAAGGCAAAGGAGCTCGGGACAAGCTGCAGGCACTCTGGGCCTCAGGACAGAGTTTGGGACAAGCTGCAGGCGCTTTGAGCCTCAGGACACATTGCCTGCACACTGTCCAGCATGGCCAAGGCCACCTCGTTCCCTCCCGGAGCCCTGAGACCGCCTGCTTTTGGCATAGGAAATCTCTATCCAACGAAGCCGAAACACAGCAGTATTACAGAAGATTACAGACCAAGACTGGAAGTTCAAAGGGGTGGGAGGAATGTGGTTTTCCTTTCAGCATCTCTGATGTCTCCCCGTGACGGCCATTCCTCTTCAGAGTTGATGCCTGGCAGGGACACTGATGGAAAGCTCGGCGTGCTGATCCCACCACCACCTAAGCCACCCAGCACGCACCAAACTGGGACAGACACCCGAACACTGCTTCGCTCCTGCACCAGTCCCACACCCGTGTGATGCCTGACCTCTCCTGCCCTTGCCAAGCTCCAGCCAACTGGTGCTGGTGAAGTCCCCGGGCGCAGGAAGGCAGCCGGGAGGCTGGAGCAGCAGCATCCCATCTCCACTTGCTTCGTCAAGGTTTCTATCCTAACGAGGTTCTCGCTCCTAGAAGATGGAGAGCAGAGCAGCCTGCATTTACCAGCAGCTAAAAATGAGAGAGGAAGAGAGAGGGAAAGCCCCGAGGATTGCTCAGTGCGCGGTGCCCGGTGCGGCTCTGCACACACAGCCCAGCACAGGCGCTTCAGGAGCAATGGGGAAAGATGGGGAAAGGGGGGGGGGTTGCTGCAGGAGAGCGGGGTGAGGAGCAGAGGTAAGAGGGATGCTCACGCACACACCCGGCCCAGGGGATGGAGGGGAAATCCCGAGCCCCCCTGTGCCCGCAGAGAGGCTGCCCCAGCCAGGGGTTAGAGGAGGACCATAAGTACGGACGGAGAAACAAGAGGGAAAGACAACCTGTAGGAAAGCTACAGATCAGTCATTTAACTGCCATCAGTGCCCTCCTGCCACACACCTCTCCTGAAACGCTTTTAAATCTTTTCTGATGGAATGTTTGACATATTTAATGCATGCAGTAAAAATTAAAGTAATAGATAACTTCATATTAATTTGTACAGGGACTGACAGGCTAGATTTAATCACTTCCTAGCTGTTCAGAGAGTTAACTTATTTCAGCATGAGTCAAAGGAAAGGTAAAGGATTTTTTTTTTTTTTTTTTAAATCAGCCATTTCATAGTAAGAGAAAAATGTGCCGCAGCCTCGTGCGCGTCAGTGCTGGGGGAAGGGAATGCCTGCGAGAGAGACAGAGGTGCTCTGCGAAGGGCGTGCGAATCTCAAACACCTTGTTTCTGCCTCTAAACGGCTAAAATGAGAGATTTAAAGATGATTATCTGCTTTCCACCTCCAGCCCCACAAGCTTTGGGATCTGGGTTTCAACGCCAACCGTGAAAAGCAATTCCTGTCGCAGCGGAGCCCTCTCTAGCCTCTGCCCCCTGGGAAGGCATCTTTTGGATGGGTGGCCTGCCCCAGAGCCTCGAGCAGGGACAAGGAGGTGAGCAAGGACCGACAAGAGGCTGTTAATGGTTGGGCTACCCCAGAGCCCACGCGGTGCCCCCTCAGGCATTGCTGCTTTCTGCACGGGAGCGGGCTTGTATCGGGATTCACGCAAACGGGTTTTGTGCAGCAATGCCAAAGCGAAGCCATGGAGACGCAATGGCTGGGCAGCATCCTTTCCCTGACCGCAGTGTCCCTTCTCAGCCGCTGAGCATCCCTGCCCGGGACAGCCAGCACAGCCACACGCTCTGTGCCCTTCTAGCAGGCTTTTCTCAGTAGCGCCAGGCACCGTGACCCTGTTCTGCCACTGCAGACCCCCAGCTGGCTTTTAAACCTGCTGCAGGGGCTTGCAGAGGAGCCCTGCACAGGTGTCACGCACGACAGGGCAGAGGCTTGCCCGCCTTCAGACGCCACAGCACCAGGCATGAGCAAGGACAAACCCAACCGCACCTTGCTAGTAAAAAGGATGACATGCAAATCACTGTAAAAAATAAACTTAAGTCAGTCCCTTATCCCAACCCTATTCCAACTGCAAATCCTGGCTGAGGAGGGTGCTAGGCAAGACGTGCACAAGAGAGCACAGGGTGAGGGCCAGAGCTGCCCTTCTGCAGAGCACCAACACCACAAGGAGCTCCAGCCCCTAAAAAGAGAGACATTCAACCTCCAGCGAAGCGCTGCGGAAACTGCTTTGCCACCGGAGACCACGGAAATCACCAGGAGGGCAGCAAAATGGGAGAAGGAGGCCTGTCCAAAAGCAGGGCACAGCAGGAACCATTCATCCCTGAAGCCAGCAAGAAATAAAGATGGATACAGCCCAGCATACCCGCCCGGCAGCAGTGGACGCGGCAGCCTGGTACCTACAGCATCTCCTCCTCCTCCTGAGCGGGACCTCCCTACCCCACAGGCTGTGCAATGGGGGAGCGAGGCAGCCATCAGCAGTACACACACCAGTAGCTCATTAATGCTTTCACGCAGGTAACGGTATGGGACACCAGCAGCTGCTACAAACAAACCGACGAAGGACAGATTCGCCTTTCTCTCCCTCACTGACGGGAAATGGTTTTGGTTTTGCTTTAAATGCCACTAAGAAGACAGACAGAAGGAGGACTCTGAAGGAAAGGGAAATGTTTGCGTGCACCCAAAGGCTGCCGAAAGCTACTTCATGTGCACGAAGGTGGTTTTCTTTCTGCTACAGTACAAGTGCTTGTGCCTCAAGTATAAAACGCAAGCCTCCAAATCACACAGACGAGCTTCTTATTTTTATTTTTTAAAGTGATAAATAAGGCACTGTACTTTTAACTAAAACTGCCTGGTTCCAAGTTTTTAAAAAAAACCCCAAGGAACGTTCAAACTGCAGGAACTTCCTTCTGAACAGCAGAGCCAGACAGGCCGACCTCTTCTCTGTCCGAGACACATCTGCTGATGCCTAAAATCACGGGCGTTATCCTTGAACTGCGGATTTTTAAAGGCTTGCTACAGCTTATAAAAGCAGCTTTAGTTAATGCATGGTAAAGGGTTACTACTATACATCAGTTTTGTACATGGCTACCGGTTCTTTGCTATTTCGGGTCCAGTCGCGAGCGTTTGCTGTGCGAACAGTCCACTTTTGCCCTCAGCTTCCTCTTGCCCTGCGACCCGCTGCTCTCCTGCATCTTCTTCATGGACCTCGTCAGGGTCTTCCCACCACTGGGCTTCTTGGTGACCATCTTCTGCGACCGCGTGGAGGACTCCCCCAGGGGCTTCTGTTTCGGGGACTTGGCCAGCTCCTCATGTCCGGGGAGCAGCACGACCCGTCGGCTTGTGTTCTCCTTGCCCTTCCGCATGGGGAGATGCACCTTCTCCAGCTGCCTTTTCGACACTCTCTTCTCTTTGAAAGACATTTTTCTAGCCAGCTTATTGCTTCTCTCCATGGCAGCCTGCTTTCGGGTGGCAGGAGCTTTCGTGCTGACCTCCGAATGCTTTATTTTACTGGCCTTCTTGGCAGGCAGCTTGTCCTTGGTGGAGGAACCGGACCGCTCCTGGGTGCTCCCGCTCTCCTTCAGCGTCCTCTTCTTCCTGCTGAGCTGGAGATCAGCTTTGGGCGAGGGGTCCTCCTGGGACCTGCCCTTCCCCTTCCGCCCCTTCCCCGTCCCATCCACTGACGGAGATTTAGCGGGAAAGGCGTCTGCTTTGATCTGCAAGGCCAACTTTGGAGACATCAGCGGGTTGATGCACACGCTCTTCCGGCTCTGCTTGCTCTCCAGGGATGGGTGGTCCCCCGGGCCGTCGCTCTTCTTCTCTGCCTTCACCACGCGGTGCTGGGCTCGCAGCTTGCCCCGCAGGTTGGAGTACTTGCGCAGGATCCTGGTGCTGGCCTGCGTGGGCAAGCTGAGGGCAGGCGGGATGGTTTTGTCTTCGCTCAGGTTCTCAGCACCGGCCTCGGTGGGAGACGTCTGGCTGGGAGGGGTGGCTTCTTCAGCCTCTGCTTTATCAGTGTTCTCCCGAATTTTGGCCCAAAGCTTTTGGTTCTTCAGGTTATTCCGAGCCGGGGTAGTGGCGGCGAACTTCTTGAGGTGTTTTTTCAAACGTTCGGCTTGCAGAGAGCTGGGGTAGAGACCGGAGGAGGAATATTTCTGCATGGGGACTTTGATGGGGGGAATCTCCCCCGGGAGACGGGTGTTGAGTTTCTTCACGATCACTAGAGACCTAGTTTCAGTCGTCTCCAGAAACCACTGGCAGATGTCGGAGAGCTTAAAAGCCTTCATAAACAGCATCTGGACAGGAGAAAGCTTCTGCACTTCCAGCGAGCCTCTACTTTTCCGCGTCCTTTTCTTACTTTTCCAAATCTCTTTCAGTTTGTCGGCTTTATTCTTTACCTTGGGGGTTGGCTGCACCTCCTTCTCCAGCTGAATCCAGCCCTTCTGAACTTTCATGTACTGGGTGTTGAACTCAGCAATGAGCTCCTGGTTCTCCTCTTCAGCACACCACTCCATGAACTTTGATTTGCTGTCTATGTCCTCCAACGCCGGGAAGTCGTCATTCCCTGAACTCCATTCGTCCCTCAGTTTGGGGATCACTTGCATAGACTCCTTCCCTGGTGTGCTTTTTTTTGCGGTTTCCACAGGTGCAGGCGTGTGTCTTAAGTTATAAAACTGCAGGGCAACCTTTTTATGCTTTGCAGCCTTTGCTGGAAGATGCTTGCTTCCACCTCTGCTGCTGGGACACGGAGGCAAATTGGCCACTGGCTCGCAGCTTTCCAGCTTGCCCGTGTCCATGGCACTGTCAGAGCTCTCCTCGTCCTTTGCGCTGGCACCGCCTGGTTTCACATCCACTTCCTCAGCATTATTTGCAGGCATGCTGCTCTCCGGAGGGAGGAGAATGCTTCCGTTCTCAGAATCAGCCTGGATGCTGATTTCCAGCGTCTCACCCGGTTGACTTGGGCTGCTGTTAGCAGGGGAGTCGTCTTTAGAGGAATTTTCTGCCTCTGCTGCAGTCTCTTTCGCTAAGATGCTTTTATAGGTTTGTCTGGTAATGACACCGTTCTCCTCACCCGGCCACTGCTCAGCGATGCTCTCCGGGGCCTGGCCGGTGCCCGTCCCCTCGCTGGTTTTGAGCAGCGCGTTGGGGAAGCAGTCATTTGGGAAGTGCAGGGATGCTGCCCCATCCTGGTGCACTTCTCTCTTGAACCGCTTAGCGCCAGGGCTCTTGGAGAGTTTGATCTGAAGGCAAGGAAGCTGTACAGAACTGGAAGTACCCACGTCCTCAGCACTGCCCTCGGCAGGTGACTGGGATTGCTGGCTTCGGAGACGCCGGTCTGATGCCACGAGCACTCTCCTGCCTTTCTTGCGCTTCTTGTCTAGACTGTCTTTGGAAGAGACTGAGTCTTTCCCTGCAGCATCTGAGACATCGGGGTCAGGCGGCATTTCTCCTTCAACAGGCTCTTTTTCACCTGCCAGCCTGTTATTCTGTGCTGCCTCCCCTCCTGAGGTTTTGGGGAGGGCTGTGCTGGCTGGCACAGCCTCCTCTCGCTCGAGGGAGCCATCACTCGCCATGCCCAATAATTCAGCTTCTGGTTCAGCATCGATGCTTTTGTTCATGTTCACACACTGCAAGGTGGCAGGGGGCTCCGTGGGACTCTCCCCATCCATGGTGGCAGGGGGCTCATCAGGAGCCAGCCGGCCTGGAGAGTGTGGGGAGGGCTCTGCCGGACGCAGCCCGCTGGGCTCCATGTCTCCCGCACCTGGAAGCTGGGCAGGATTCCTGGTGCCATCATGGTCCAGGGGTGCTGTGTCCGCTGCAGCGGAGGGCTGCAAGGGGGAATTTGTCTCCGGGCTGGTGGAGAGGTCCGGATCAGTTTGTGTTTCAGAGCCTGGGCATCCTTCCTCCCCACCGGGCGCTTCTGAGATGGGAAGGGCAGCAAAATCATCAGCCTGCCCACCATCGCTGCCCTCCCCGGAGCAGCCCAGGCTGCTGCCAACCTCCCAGGGGACGGTGCCTCCCACTCTCGTCCCCCCTCCTTCAGCGGGAGGGGAGCCGGGGGGCGGCGAGCCAGCCAAGCTGTCCTCTTTCTGGGGACTGGGTGGAGCAGAGAGGGAGAAGAAGGGTATGGCCATGGTGGCTTCCCTCGACCGCAGCGCCCGGGTATCCCGGGGCTGCACGGAGCCCGGCTCAGCTCTGTCTTTTGTTTCTTGGCTGGTTGGTGCCCCTTTAGCCAGGAGCCTCAGGGAAACCCTCTTCTCGCCTTCCCGTCCTGCCCCCGCCGAGAGCACCAGGGGCGGCTTGGCGCTTACGAGGGTCTCTGTTCGCAGTGCCGGGCTGCTCCCCCTCTCCTCCGCCCGGGAGCTCTTGACCAGCGTGCGGACGGTCGGGAGCTCGCAGCATTCCCCGTTGAAGTAGTACCCCCGGGTGCTCTTCCTCGCTGTCTTGCGGGACGCCACCGACCGCTGGCTCTCGAAATGGCACTCGGTGATGGGCTGGCTGATGTAGACCACGTCACACTGGTTGTCGTAGTCATTGATCCTCAGCCCCGACGCCTTCTTGCTCTTCCGAGTGGCTCTGAGGGAGGCTGCCTTGGCGCGGGAGTGCCCGCCAGGGGTCCGGTGGGCGGCTGGCGCGGTGCCGGCGGGCAGCCAGCCCTCTTTGGACTTATCGAGGGGTCCCTTGTCGGCTGGGTGCAGGTGGCAGCTTGCCTTGCCCTTGGCCACGGCGTGCAGGTGGTTTTCTTGCTTTGGTCTCGCGTCTTGTTCTTTCACGTCTAAGTCCTGGTGCAAAGATGCTTTCGAGCTGCATTGCAAAGTGTTCTCTTTGTCGGCTCTGCGAGGGGGGGTTATCGCAAAGCCAGGATCCCAGGACTCTTCTGGCAGAGCTCTGAAAGAGCTCTTTTGGGACCCCAGACAGCCATCTAAGCTGTCCTCACTGCCATTCACATTCGCCACCTTGACCGAGATATAACCTTCCACAAGAGTCTTACCTGCTAGCTGCTCTTTATTGTCCTCACACTTTCTGACACCGGCTTCTTGGTCGTGTCCAGCGGCTTGCTGCCCTTCCAGGCTTTTTGCGACATGATGGAAATTCAAAGAGGAAGAGTTCAACATGCTGAGGTATCCTTGGGTGGAGCTATCCTTTGGACTAGCAGAACGAAGCCTGGTGACGGGGAGCTCGGAGAAGTCCCTTCTCAAAGCAGGACTGGAGCTCTCTGCTCTATCCAGAGACCTCAGCTCCGCCGGCTGCTTCGGGGCTTGTCCTGTAACAGGCAGGGGGCCATCGGACCCCGACTGTCCTGGGTCCAAGGAAGAAGGGGGCTTTGATTCAGTACAAGTAGCACCCTTATCCTGATTTTCAGTGCTTTGCTGGCTACAACTAGAGCCACAAGTAGAGGCCTCCATGCTCTCGGATTCAGACAACGGCTGGCCTTCAGAGTCTGGTTGCACTTCAGTGTATATGTCGTTTAGCACACGAATGAATTGCTTCTGGTGATGTGTACACAGTCTGACCATAAACTTTTCCAGTGGAGACTTCGGCTGATTGTTACAGTCTATTGCTATTGTCTCTGCTGCATCCTCTCTAGAGAGACAAAGAGAGACGCAATCAGTAACATGTCCCAGGGAATAAAAGTTTACGCTGCAAAACTGGAATAACCCTTCTCCTCCCACTCAGCACATCGCTTGCCTGACCTCCAGGTGAGATCAAGCATGACAACCCCTCCAGCACCCAGCGTGCACACTTAGGTGCATGTAGTGCTGGCAGGACACGGACTGGCACTTCTGTTTGCCTCCCACTGCCAGAGCACCCATAATTACACTTCTGCCTAGGACATCCTGGTGTGTAGGCACCATGTGACGTGCTCAAAGCAAACCTACATTTCCCAGCAGCAGAAGAAGGTTCTCGGGCCAACTGAACAGATCTGAGCCTCCTCTGCAATCAGTGCAGAAATTTTGACGAGTGGGAACGCGCAGGCAGCAATGCACCCTTGTGCAGTGCGCTGCCTTCCCATTCGCACTGACCTTTGATTCACTGCCATTTAATAAAGCGGCTCTGCAGCTGACGGGCTGACTGTCAATGTGCAGCGGTCGCTCAGAAAGGTGTGCTTCTACAGCACAGGATCACTGCCGCTCGCTCGCTAGCTCTCAAACCAAGGCCATTATCATTTACCTGCTTGGCAGAGGCAATTAATTAGGCCTTATTGGCGGAGGGGTTAAGGGATAATTACCCAGTGTTTGCATGAACTCATCAGGAGTGCCATGCCAGGCGCTGTTATCGAAACCGTATCGGTTCCCAACGGCAGCGCAGGCGATTCCCACGCAGTCCCCGCCACACCGAGGGGGCTGTGCACCCTGGCACCCATGCTGCCCGGCATGGGATCTTTGCCAGCAATGCTGGGTTGCTTTTCAGTAGCAGTTGCGCTTCGCACCTCCTGGCCTTGTACCAGAGGACGGAAAGTCGGAAAGTCGTTCCCCCCCTGCTCCACCACCAGCTACAGCCTTGCTCTCCCCTCCCCAGCATCAGACACCGACCTCGCTCGCTCGCTGGGTCAAGGCGGACACGCTTATCGCGGGGTTTGGGGCCAGGGTGGGGAAAAGCAGTTTTATCTGGATTGCTTTTTTCCTCCCCACGCTGCCAGGACAGGCAGGCAGGGAGAAAGAGCCCCCCGGCTTGGAGGAGCCGTCGGCAGAGAGGAGGAGGAAGGAAAGCCAGGGACCAAAGCCAGCGGGGCTCAGTGGCAGCCGGTGTGACAGAGCCAGCCCTGGGCAACCCTCACCTGCGGCTTGCTTACTGCTTGCTGGCTGCTTTCTTTGAACTGACAAGTGCCGGGGAAGGCACTGCCAGCAACCCGCTCCCCCCGGCTCGCGGGGGTCTGCTCCCAAACCCGGCAAAGGGCAGGGAAAGGCCACTTTGGGCTCTGGGCTGGCCAAGTAGCACCTCTTCACCCAGCCTGCCCTGAGCATCTGCTAGTCAGCCTTTGCTTTCCAGTTTGCCCACGTTTTTAAGCGTAATGAGGCTTCGCCTCTCAATCTCAGCCACTCAGTTTCCTTAAAGGCTTCTTGGGCAGGGTTTTCCCAAAACTGCCCAGAAAAGGCTGAGCGAGTTCCAAACCTCCAGAACATACTGTCAGGTTTAGCAATAAAACAACGTACCTTGAGACTGCTTTACTACACCCAGGCAAGAAAAACGCCCTCCAGCCACCATCTCAACTGGTTGTACCTGGCGCTGTGATGACTTTCAATTCGCAACGCCTGGGATTAGTTTAAATAAAAAAAAATGCTCAGGTACAACCTGGCCCCTCTCCAGAGCCCTGCACGGGAAGGGTTATGTCAGCCAGGATCTCTTACACAGCCCAGCTCCTCCCCTTGCCCTGCTGAATAACAAAGGGGATAAAAAAAACCTTTCGCCCCCCCTTCCCCTGCAAAAGGAGGGCTTGGAGCAGGGGGCTTTGCGAAGGGGCAGAGCTCAGCACGACTTTTCCTTTTCTTATTTTTTTTTTTCCACCTTTGCAAAGAGGGCGGTTGCTTTCCTCTTACCTGCTCGCAAAGCCCAGCTCCTAAGAGCGGCAGCCATCTTCCCCCACCGAGCCTGAATTTATAATGGCAGCCCGATGCCACCTTCCCCAGGCACCATCGGGAAGGTTATGAAGGCAAAAAAGCCAAGTCCCTCCTTGCCAGGGTGCCTTTGGGTGCGACACGCAAATGGCTGCCAAGGAAGAGCCCGTGGCAGAGGCGAAGGGGTTGCCCAGGTGGGTGATGAGGAGGAAGAGAAGGCGAGTTACGAGTCGGGTGATGCCAGGTGAGGGAGAAGATGGTGGGTCTGTGTAAAAGACCCCAGTTTGGGAGAAGGGACCAAAGCAGACGGGCACAGTCCGTCCTCACCTCGCAGTAGCGATGCCAAATGCAGCCGGCCGCAGGTCACGCCTGCTGGGCACAGGTGTGCGGGGCTGGAAAAGTCCCGCTTGTGTGGCAGAGGGGACTTGGACTCCCTGCTCCTAAAGGCGCTAGGGTGGCATTTGCGCCTTGCCTTTGCCTAGTTTCTTCCTCTGAAGTCTGACCGAGGGCACGGTGCTCATTTTCACCTTATTCGCCCCAGTGTACTCCAGGGAGTCAATCTGAGATACACACAGCTCATCAAGCTGTAAACTCAAAAACCAAGAGATAAATATTTCTCCTGCTTGATAAAGGAAATAAAACCATTTAACCTCAATGTCCTTTGTCCTTAGAAGACCCATCTGAGGCTCAGTGACACAGTTCACCCGGTTCCGCAGGCATTTCGCATTCAGGGTCGCCTGCTTTCACATCACCTTGGCTCAAAGATGGGCTGCAACTTCTCACCTTGAGCTCATCTGCTCCTTCCCCAGCCCACCCACTTTGGGGTGCTGCAGGCAGCATCACCTTTTCCCGGCTTTCAGGATAACATTGAGGCAGAGGTCTCTCCCCAACACCTGTGGCAGAGCTCTGAGCGTGGCTTGATCCCACCTCGGTCCTTTCTCTCCCCATCCCTCTGGAGTGCTGAACCGCAGCCTGTGCCTCTCCATCCCCAGATCTCCCAGACACAGCTTGGTGCTCCCTGGGACCTGCCAATCCATGTGCCTTGGGACCTGCTCAGCATTTTCCCCTATTTGTGTCTGTTCTGGCTATTACCACTAAATAAAACATGCCCTTGGCCATTCTTTCACCTGACAGCCGATGGATGCAGGATTGCTCATATCCTCCCTATTTAAGGCAGTTTTGGAGAAGAGCGTGTTTCATGCTCAGATGTAATAGAAGAGTTTATTTCAAGTGCCCCACAGCTTCAGGCAGGGTTGCTTACGGACTGTGTAAACTGTTGCAGAGAAACTATTTATTTATGTGGCTCATCAGAGAGGAGAGGTGAGCTGATTGCAGAGCTGAAGTGTCTTCCTGGAGAAAGGTGCTGGGTACTAACAGGTTCCTCAGCCCTGCTGGCAAAGGCGCAGCGGGAGCTGAAGACCGGCTAGCAGATGCAGAGGATGGGAATTAGCAAGGTGCTTTTAAACAGGAGGAAAAATTGTTCTCGGGAGGCAGCCACCTCTGCCTTTTGGGAGGCACCGGTCAGCCCAGCAGAAGCTGCTGGGCTCAGCAGACAAACAAGGGCGCCCAGGGCTGCCCATACCATCTGCAGCCTTCTCCTGGTGCCCACACTCACCCCTTCCCACGGGGCTTGGCCTGAGGCTCTCTGAGCTTTGGGTGTGCATGAGGAATGTGTCACCTCTCCCAAGGGCTGCGGAAGCCACAAGCCTAATGCAGCTCCGTGGCTGGGTGAGCTGACTTACCGGGGATCCTCATGCCTGGGTACCCGTTATGGGGTACCCAGAAAGATTCACTGCGATGGGAGAGACAACCCACCTGCCAGTGAGCTTTCCCGCAGCGCCTGGGAGATGGCAGGTCTGCCCTTTCTGGCCCCGAAAGCTGCCTGCACAAGGCTGTGGCTGCTGGGGGCTCCTCTGCTCCCGCGCCACAACGCCCCGCTTCTAGCCCCTCTGCGGCACAAGACACCCCAGCGTCCCAAGCGAATCTTATCACCTGAGCCCCTCGCTACCACCTGGCCCTTCTAGCTTTCCCAGGGCGGCCCTGTTCTCTCCTCCTTCCCCGCCTGCCGCAGAAGGTGTCAGAGGCATCAAGGGGCAGGAGCTGTCAGAGACACAAACGGAGCTGTTGCTACGCAACCCTGGCGGCACAGCAATTAACGCTGAGGAAAACGTGCTGTGCTCTAAAGCTATTTGCATAGCTGCGTGCTGCAATACATTTGTTTGCATTGTGCCTTTACTGTTTAGCGGAGTTTGAAGTGTACCCTCCCCCAGCTCTTCCTTGGGGGGGGGACGGACGAGGACTCGGGGCTTCCAACAAAGGCCACGCAGTTGGGGACGATGGGGCTGGGGGAAGGCAGGGATTTGTCTGTCCGTAACACCTATAGACTGCGCAGGTATAGGATTTACAGTATGGGGAGGAAAGGCTGAGCTTCCTGGATTTCACCCTGTGTAGTCCCAGGAGCTTTGCCACCCCGGCCCTTGCGGAGCCAGCTCCCGATGTGCCCCTGACCCGCAGGTGGGGTTGCCACATCTCCCCTTTTCCGGGCATACCAGGGTGACATTGCGCTTGCTCTGCTTGGGAATGCCAGAAACAGAGCTTTAGGGGCAGCCCAGCCTGCCTCTGGTTCAAGAGTCTATTCTGGGGGGGAAGCAAGGGGGCAGAAGAAAGAGAGGGAGAAAGAAATCAACTGGTTCACACCAACCTACCTGGGATGCCGGTCTCCGAAAACCTGACGATTGCCAACTGCAATCTTCTGGTTTGCCCACCCCAAGTCTCTCACTATTGAACATGAAGCCTGTGCCCTTTTTGGGTTTCTTTTTTTAGCCCTTGAACATCGGTTTGATTGATTATAAGTTTACAGGTATGTTTTGTACCTCAGAGGCACAAGAAGCAGCAGCAGAACAAAAGTTCAAGGCTAAGTGTTTCTGTTCCTTTCAGACCACTCTAAGCACCAGGATTATAGTTCTGTAAAAGAAACAAAACATAGCTATAAACTTATAAAATCCAATTTAGTATCTTTATGGGGACAACCTCTCCCCTCCCTCTCCTGCTGGCACACAGCTGACTCCATGCCAGGCGCTGGTGCGCTGCCTCACACCACCCAAAACCGGGGGTACCACTGGAGTACCCCCACCGAGCCGAAGGGTGACTAAAAGCGGACATTTGAGAAATGTGGATGACTAAGAAGAAAGCCTGACTTGTGAGCCACGCTCTCCATCAGCTGAACTCAAAGCAGTGGCCATGCCCACTTTGACCCCAAGGTCCCCTCAGGTGGCACCTCCAGCCCTGCTGGTTTCAGCCACTTCATTTATTTTTCAGGGTGAGTGGAAATGCCATTTTGAGGGATGGCAAAGGAGGAGCAGCCTCTTAAAAGGCGCTGGCTCACTGCTGGCAGTCAGGAGAGCTGACCCCAGCCCCGGGGGCGTTGCGGACCCTGCGTGCTAAACCTGTGCTCCAAAGTGGCTGTGGCTGTGGGTTCCCAAAGGTGGGCTTGTTTTCCCCACTTGCCGGAGATGGGGGGCTGCATGTGGAGCCACACCAGGGTGGAAGGGGGAAATGAGTTCTCTGCCGGCCCCGGTTCATCTCGCTGGAGTGGCTGCGCAAAGGCAAACACCGCCAGGGAATGGCACTGGATCCAGGCAGGAGGTGGCACCGCATCTGTCAGCAGCACACGAATGTCACCACAGTGGACATGGAGCCACGGCTACTGCCAGCTCTCTGCCTGAAATTACTATCCCAGGGCAGCAAAAGGCAGCCGACCTTGCATCTTCCCCGCTCCATTTGACACGCGGTATGGTGCTCAAATGCATCGTCACCCCTAGCTGCAAGCAAAGACACGGTGCTTTGAGCGGTGGGGGTGAGGGGACACGTTTCCTTCTGCTGGCACCGCTCTGGGATGCGGCAATCCCTCACAGGGGATGGGCAAAACAGCCATGTAAGCCACCGCAGCCAGATTTCCCAGAGCTCATCTTTCAAAGCCCCAATTACAGGCTGACACTGGATGTACCAGTTTAAATGCCTGTATTTCAATCCTCAGAAATATGCCTGGCACCTCACACTCCCCACACAGATGAATGAGTCCCTTCACACCTCTGCGAGTGCTACAGTAATTCTCTCTTGCTGCACTGGAAAAAAAAAATATATAGAAAAGCAGCACAGAAAAAGCTGAGGCTCCACACAACAGCTAGGAAGGAGAAAAAGCATTTTTCTTCTCTAAATTATAAGCTGAAGTTGTGCAAAGCACAGCCAAAATAACTATGGAAATATTGCTGCGGAGTTCTCAAGGCCCCTGAATTTACGCCGTCCTTGGTGACGCGCGTGGGGACGGATTGAGCTGGCATTTCAACTGAAAAGCAGGAAGAAACAAGTTATAGATGGGGTTTTGTTTGGTTGGGGTTTTTGTCAGCTGCATGTATCCGTCAAGGTATCCAGGTTGTACAATAAGCCAACTGGCTGGATAAACAACAGACATCCTTTACAGATTCAGACTTTTAACCCTTCAGAGTAGTGTCTTTCGTTTGTTTGTTTGTTTTTGAAGTAGTTAAACATTAAAAATCACCTTCTCCCCACCTGCAGCCAAGTGAAAATCAAACAAACCAAAGTTGGTTTTACATTAAAAAAGAAACAATAGCAACCTCAAATAAGTTTATCTTTTTTATATTCCTGTCATAGCTTCCTCCACTCCCACCTTCCCCAAGTAACTAACCCAACCGTATTCCTTAGTAGTTTATCATCGCCTGTGATACCTCTAATACAATATTTAATGACTAATTAAAAACCTTACCACTGAGCTATTGCTTTAAAACCAAGGGAAATTTATCACATTGGAAACATCATTCTACATACTAGCTTTCAAAGCCTTTCCA
Organism: Rynchops niger; assembly: GCA_013400035.1. Classification (NCBI taxonomy): domain Eukaryota; kingdom Metazoa; phylum Chordata; class Aves; order Charadriiformes; family Laridae; genus Rynchops; species Rynchops niger. The sequence continues at coordinate 248,852 of VXBH01009418.1, forward strand.
CAACTGTCCTTGCTAATTTTTCTAATTACCAAGGACATCTGGGATCTTCCCTTTAAGGAAAAAAAAAATAAATTACCATGAGTGTTTCTCTCTGAGGCAGTACTCGGCATCTTCCCGGAGCTAGGTGCTCCAGAAGAATAGATAGCACCAGAAGACCAGAATAGAGAGAAAAACAGTACCAGAAGACAGATAACAAAAGCGCGGAGGGCAAAAAAAAAAAAAAAAAAAAGTTCTAACAAGGATATTCACAGCTTTGCACATGTTTTAAAAAAAGCAGCACCCAGTTAAGGGAAGGGGGAACGAACCGCAGGGACCAGTCCTATGGCGTAGGGAGGGATGCCCTGAGTGTCGCTAGCAGTCCCGGGGCTGAGTCGGGAAGGCAACCTGGCTCGGGACTGGAGGTGAGGCGGGTCTGTGGCCACTATCCGGCTCCCCAGCCCAAAGCTGCCCGTCCGTCCCACAGTAAACTGGGGACAAAGCTGTCCCTGCCCAGCCCTCCGGAACACACAGCCCGGTCAGATGGAGCCACAGCAACCGCAGAGGTTCAACAACACGTGAACCCCCCACCAAAGGTGCACTCATGGGCAGTAAATTAAGGCTTGCAAGGAGGATACACCGCGATAAATCCCACCTTCCCCTCCCACCCTTCTGGAGGGTGGAAGAAAACTCATGGCCCCTCTGCAGACATCGCTGGCCCCAGCCCCAGCAGGTGCATTGCTACACGCAGCCACTCGCTACCACTTCTAGAAGTCTTCAAGGATTTTATAGTCTGCAAATATCCAGGATGTTTGTTTTGGGTTTGTTTTTTTTTTTTTTTCCCACAACATGGACACGGAAAACCAAATGCAGCAACTATGCAGAGCGCTCGCTAGAGCTAAACACACTCAGCACAACCCGGTCGCCAAAGCTTGGGAGGGGCCGGTGGAAGACATTTGGAGAGCAAAGGGTATCTTGGGTGTAATTAACAGACGTTGGGGGACATGACCCCGTTTCAGATAACCTGGAGACTCAGATAATTGGGCCTCAGATAATCAAGGCCACGCCATTAATAGAAACAGCATCCCGGCTCCTAATGGCAGTGCTCCCCACGTGCCAATGCTACACCTTCCTCGCACAAAAATGCCTAGTGAAATACGAATTAGCGGTTTGATACGTGTCTGTATTCTCCGTCAAGTGCCGTGGCTGAGCAGCAAATCCTGTCTCTGATGCAGCACTTTGGGAAATAGGTTAAGGCAGAGAAGTGGATTGCAGCCCCCGATGCCTGGGGACGAGGCTGCCTCGGCGCTGACGGGCTAGGGAAGCTCTATTTTGAAAGTGGGTTAATTTAACTGCCATTCAACTACCACTAAACGATGTAGGTTAATTTTATAGTCAGATAACTATTAAGAAACCCAAACATACGGCAGGAAACGTCTCTGTGCATGCCAGTGGGGAGAGGTTTCCTCTGCGCTAATGCACACCCCTCCCCTTCAGCGCAAACCTCTCATCCTTCCATTTCTGCACATCCCTCACATCATCTCTTTTTTTTTTTCCTTTCTTTTTTTAACCCTTGTCATTGTGCACTGTTGTCCTTCCTCCCCCGCTGAAGAGAGTCTATTCTCCTCTCAAAAATTCACCTTGGTGTCCTGGCCCGCCATTATTTTTCTCCTTTATTTACATCTCAATGCTAAAGGAAGACTAACAAATAAACCTTGTCTGACCACGGCGAATGTCCACTGAAACAGGTCCCATCTCCCCCACGCATCCGTTATTTGTCCAGCTACGCGGCAAACCGAGGCAGGGAACTACACCTTGCTTAGCATGTAACACGCCACCACCACTAATGCAGCCAGTTTTCTTTTGGGGTTATTTACCCTATTTAAAGCTTCCTCGATTTTGGCAGGTTACCCTTTATAACTGGATGCCGCAGTTAAAATGTACTTTATCTCCGTGCAATTTTCCTTCCTGCAGCATAAGGGTAGGTATTGTTTGTTTCTTTATACCGGGGACAAAACCCCACCAATTGCTGGTTTGCCATAAAGAGAAAAATAAAAGGGGGGAAAAAAAAATTATCAACAACAGCCTATGCCCATGAAGGAACAGATCCCTCGGAAAAAGCTGAAGTGACTCATCGCTCCTCAGTGAGGAAGGAGCGAGGACCAGAGCCAGGCAGATCCCCCCCGAAATGCCTTCACAGATTGCCTCCCTCTGACTTCTGCACCTCCCTGGTCCCACTGCTCCCACCAGCAGGAAAATGAGCAGGAAAATGAGTCCCGAAACTTCATAGAGGAAACCAAAGCGATGATGACCCATTAGCACATGCTGCCCATCAAGCACTCGCGCGTCTCCCCTACCGCAGACATTTTTTTATTGTATTAACAGTAAGTGCACTACGTAAACCCTGAAAGCTCAGAGAAATGAACTCACGCTTAACCACGCGGTGGATACAAGACCGCAGCGCTAATGGGATGCTGTCGTTTTTACACAACCAGAGAAATCCAGAATGGGACCGTCCCCAGAAATCGCAGCAAAACCACCTCTGAAAAACCCTGCTCGCATGTTCAGATGGCGAAGCCAAGAGCCCAAACCATGTACGCCGTGGGGATTTTTGACCCACAAGAGGCTGAGTGCCAGATTCCCTGTTGTCCTGCTGCAGCCTCACTATTCCTATTAATCTCACGAGGAATGTTTTTTTTTTTTTTTTGCTCAGGAGCTGTTAGAAACCAGACAAAACAGGCAAAACCCAAACCTCATCAACCTGCTCTTTGCCAGCAGAAAGGCACTACGTTTGTCACTTTGTGCTAGGTTACACAGATTTTAAGCTTTATTACTAATCATTATTCCTAATTTAATAATAAGACCATTAAAGGAGCCAAAAGGCATATTTCTTTTGAATGCAGAGTTATGTTATTTTTGCTTTTTATCAATTAGCAATCCAGTCCACGCTCAAACAAAAGTAAAGGCACTGACGTAAGGACAGGTATAGGCAAGAAGGCTAGAATGAAAGAGAATGAAAGACAGTACACGCTTGTGTCTGTTAGAGAAAAGCCAACATAGGTCCTGAAACAGGAGCAAAAATCTCCTTTTTTTTTTTTTTTTTTTAACTCATCAGTAGAAAAGCTCACAGAATTAGAGCTGTGCAAGCCTCCAGCGAGCAGTGAAGTTGGGCAGCTGTCACCGTGCTCCAACGCGAATTTTGTTTGTAGCAAACGCCTTTCAGGTACAGAGCAAGCGGGTTCAGCGTTCACATCTCGGGCTGTCTGATGGCTAGAAATCAGAAGAAAACTTGTATTTCTCTACAAACAGAGTACGCTTGTTATGAAAGCTTCTCACGCAAACCCAGAATCCTACAGTACCTTTTTTTACAGTCTTTCAAAGTCAAATTGTTTTAAACCACCGCTAACCCCTCAAACACAGCTGCTTGCTTTAAAGACCTGACAGGAATCTGAGGAAGATACCACGGGTGACCACAGCACGTCTGAAAACAAGGGGGAAAAAAAAACCCATCACCACCTTCACCTAAAAGGGGAAACGTGTCAGAAACTACTGGAGTCTCCAAGGAAGCACCCCAGGTTTAGCTGAGAGCACGGGTCCCTGCACACCTAGCGTTGTGTGTAGGAAAACCACTTCCCATGCGTGGGGAAGCTTTTCGGCTTTCCCCAGTGTCGGTTTTCCCCCTGCAGAGCCAGAGGAACTCCCGACAATCAGTGTCAGAGCCTTCCTTCTAAAGCTCAGTGAGGAGAAAAGCAGAGTCAAAAGGCTCGGCTTTAAGAAAGGAAACCATAAAAGCCCCTTTCAAAGTTAGGAATGTCATTCCCAAACGAGTTAAGCAAGCCCTAGGCTTTATTAGCTGGGCAGGAGGGATCTGGGACACGTGATGAGGGGATCTCGGTGCACGTCAGCAAAAACCCCCACCTTAGCAGGTGTAACAAAACAGCCTATTTAGCACTACGATTCTTGCAGACGGTTTGCTGATAACCCTGTCCAGACAAACCACTCCTCCCGTCGGCATGAGGTGGGCTGATCCGCACCCGGAGGCAGGAGTCCAGCCAAGGCGGGCACGCAAGCCGTGACCGAGGTAGCCCAGGTGACCGCAGGCAGGGAGATGAGGCAGGAGCCGCCATAGGGGCCGGGAGACACGTGTCGCTGGATCCAGGCTGAAGCCTCTGCCCTGTCCTCCATGGCGGGACCGTGGGCGCTCGGTAGGTCACAGCCTGAGGCTCTGGCGGGTCCCTCAGGGGGGTGCGGCTGTATTTCCATACAGGCAACCTTTGCGGTTTTAGGCAGCAGCGCTTGTATTTCTATGCTCTGAAATGTACCTTAAGAGCTCCTAATTTTAGCTGAGCTTTAAAACAATTCCTGGAGATTTGAGCTATAGCCATCTCATACAAAAAACTGCCTTTTAGTCGAGCGTGTACTCAGTAAACCTCCTGCAGAGCCGCATGACACCTGCAGAGGAGGAGGCGGCGGCAAGAGAAGACTTCAGAAATTTTCTTTCAAACACAACCTGTAAATTCTAACACTTTAAAAGTGACCTGTAAATATAAGATACAATTGTTTTGTGTTCCCTCTTCATGGTACTAAAAGAAAGCTTTAAAAGATTGTGTTGTCTGGGGTCTTTAGGGAGGCAGGCAAGAAGGAACTTAATTAATTCATAATTCACAAGTGTGAAGTCATTCAGATTTCTTCTGAACTTTCCTACTTAACAACTAAGAACACGTTGGATTTTAAGTCACAGAGGCTGAATCAAAGGAACTAGATCGGGGGAAACAGCGCTCCCACAAAAGGTGTTATTTGGGATCCTTCCAGCATTGTAACATCTATTAAAGCATCTCGAGAGTAACTGTATTAAAAAGATCAACTTTTATTTTAATCTCTTTGCCATCTTCACGGTATCAAACTCCATATTCCTGGATTTGCCCCTAACACTTCAAGCTCTGTTTTTGAAATTGCTTTTGGTCTGTACCTCTGTTCCTACGTCCAGGACTCGCATTCCTCAACAGGTCCAAGAACCTGCCACTCGCTTCCAGTTAAAACCACAGTTCAGCAAGTACCCAGGGCTGGGCATCTGCCAGAGCGTGCGCAGCAGCTCGCAGATTAAGAAATTAGTGATTTGAAATTAGTGTCTTGCTGAAGCGGGTTTTAAATCCTCCCCCTTCCCCCAGACCCACTTTTACCAGGCCTCTAGGAAATGGGAGAGCTCAGGAGGCTCCCTGGCCGATCCACCCGTCTCACCGAGGACACCTGAGCAAGCTCTGCCCAGCTGCTGTTTGACTCTGGGCGGCCACGACACCAGGGCTCGGCTTTGGTCACACGAGAAGATGAAATTGTGATGCTCGGGAATTTCCTGAATTAAATCAGCTTCATTCACAACACTTCGGTTGATTTCCAACACAAGAGTGCTTCCCATCCATCCCACTGAGGTCAGGGGGTTGTCTAATTTCGGGTAGGTCCTCATCAACTAATATTAATCCCAACGCTTGCAGGCAGTGACCTGAAGCTTTCTGCTTTTCCCTCCGCAGGAGCACACATTTTCACACAGGACCCACCAGCAGAGCCTCTCATTTCACGTCTGCCAGAGTCTCTGGATTGCAGAAAGTGACCCAGGTGTACGCGGGGGTACAGTCCGCTGCTACCCCATGAAGGACCTGTTACTTGAGAAGGCGACCAGATACGCTCCTGCAGGTTCCAAAGAGGCAGCTGCCTCTTCCAGTAACAAATGGAGCAGCTCAGAACCCATCCTGAGTCAAAAGGAGCTGAGGCAAAGGAGCTTTTTAAGCTGCCTAAGAGAGCTAATGAGGTTTCTTTTCTACAACAGCAGCACGGATGCTTCCTTCTGGGTCTGGGTGCCACTCTTTGTCATGATATGCATTTGTATTCCAGAAAACAGCTTTAAAAGAAGAATTTGAGACCGTGTTCCTTTAAGTCTGAAAAACTTCAGCTTAACCACAGCAAGTCCTCCAGGAAAACCTGAAAAAACTTGTATTTTTTGATAATCACAGGACTAAAAAGTGTCGATTAAAAACGTTCTGGGAAAAGCTTGCAGAGTGTAATACATCCTAAAGAATGGCAGATGGGAATATGGTTCATCCCTTTCAAAGGCTATTTTCATAGACTTGACAGATGTATTCAGACATACAGAAAAAAAATATGGTAAATGCTAGTTTACAGCACAAGACTTTCAAGCTATTTACACATAAAGACTCCCTATTCCCGAGTAAGTGTAAGATGTAGTCTCTAGTCAAACCAAGTTTTTTGATTTAAAAGAAATTCGCCCAGTAAAGCTAAACCGATGACAACACACAGCTACCTTACCATTTCGCTTTTTAATGCCGGTATTAGTATACAAGGAATACAATAGTTAGCTTGCTATTTAACAGTTATTCAAGGATCTTAAAAAAAAAAAAAAATGCACTGAAAAATCATGTTAGGACACAGAAACCCTAAATTACCTACTTTTCAATGGCACAAGCTGATAAAGGCAATTTCTCAGGAGAAGAGACAGCTGGGCTAGGCAGTGTGCAGCACTGTATATTTCCCTAAAGCTAGGAAATCCCTATGCTTCACTCTCAAAATCATCCTAGGACTGAACACAAAAGGTTAGCAGAAATGCCTAAACTCACATGGGTTCCATTACACACCACTTACTGTAACCTACTTTTTAGCATTCAGCATTTCGGTATCAATAATGCATAAACATCAGAAGTAGTTCAACCCAAAGTATGGCCGCGGGAAAGTAAACACAGATCTTAAAGAAGGGCCGGCTAAGGCATGGCGTCACGGCTGGATTTGCCTCCTGCCCCTGTGCAGAAGGACAGTCCACAGAGCTTCCCGTAGGTTAAATGGGAGCTGGGGACCTGTCCCCGCAAGCAGCACCAGTGCCTGCTGGTGCAAGGCAGCAGCTACGCAAGCCCAGTGCCTTCTCCTCTGGGAGGGAGCCCGGCTGCTCGGAGAGGAACGTGCCCCACTGCGCACCCCAGCCAAACCCAACCACGCAAGGCAGCGGCCGGCGTTCCCAGCTCGGCTTTTATTACCACCATTCATACCCTGACTCATTACTAAGTGCTCAGTGAACAGGCCCGCACCGCTTCAGGTTTTTTTTTGTTTTGTTTTGTTTTTTTCCTGAGAGACTATTCGTTCTTCACCAGATAAATTATTTACCGTGAAAGAAATTAAGGTGGCCAGCAGGGAAGAGCAAATTAGAGCAGGGGAGTTCATGAGACCGGGCTGCTACGAGACGGCGTTTCAGCTTTCACGTGCATTCCTGACCCAGCCACTAAAGCCACTTTATCGCCAACGCTATTTAGGACAAGAAACAAATGAGTACGGAGACTCCAAAGCTCAATCCTTTGGCCAGAATTCGCTTTACCTTCTAATTTCACTTCCTCCCCTGCTTCTCTCCATTTGTGATATCTTGCATTTCATAACCTCAGGTGATTAGCAAGGGCATTCAGAAAGCACACTAAAAACAACAGAATTGGAACCCCTTAAAGTTTTTCACAACAAAATTTATTAGAAGAATAGTGGTTTTGAAAAGTCTAGCATCCAGTGAAAACTACCATACACAACGTTACAGCTGGGAATGTGTTTCCAAAATGACATGGTCAAATAATACAATGGAGCCATTAAATCTTACACATGCACAACAAGAGAATTAGCGCTTTGACATACAATGCAAAAAATAAATGGACCACATGAAATAAAAATTTAAAAGTACTTATCACATACATTAAGACACAGCTTATTTAGTCCAGTCAAAAAATCAGAACTGCATTAAAAAAAAAATTAATGTAGTGCAATCAAACCAAAAACCTTAATTTGTGATCATAAGTGCTCTACTACATAAAACATTGATCATAGCAAGGAACAAAAAATTCAAATCACACAGTACAAAAAAAATCTGTAAATAAATATAAACTACAGTACAAGAGAAATATTAAATTATACAATTCCGTCAAACTGTAAACAGTATATTGAAATGAGGTCCATAAGAGTAAAGGGGGGGGTTCCTGTTTTTTTTTTTTTTTCCCATGACACTTGAACTTCTAGAGGTCAGAGAGAAATGCCATTTTCCATACTCTTCAAAGACTATGGGTTACATAAATAGAAAGAGAAGACTTTTTAGATGTAAAGTGTCAAATAATAAAGCAGAGGTGTTGCTGACTCACGACTGCCAACAGATCACTGCGAGAGCCGAACAGCAGATTTTTTTTTTTTTTACTTTAGAGTTTGGCCTCCTCGTGAGCGCAACAAGTAGGCCCACCATTACAGATGTTAAGTGCCAACACATTCCAAATTAGCGCTCGGCGTTAAGAGAGGAGACACCTGCTGAGGGGTCTGGTCCTACCAATTAGGTGGAAGCGATTCTGTCCGCCCTCACCGACTCGGACCTCTGCTGATTATCTGACAGGTTTACACGCTTGTCATACAAACACCAACTTTGGCAGAACAATTACTAATAAACTCAAAGCACTCCCGGCCCATTGGTTTCCATCACAGTGGCCAGTGCACAGAATTCTCTAAGGACATTGCATAACTAGAGTGTAGAGGTCAGACAGCCAAGGGCCCGTGCTTGAGGTTAGAAGTAGTTATGGTGAGAGAGAAGCAAGAGCCACGTTAAGAAGCTGCCTCCGCGGTTCGCAGAAGCAGTTGGGAATGTATTTCATTTTTAGCTGCGCTGGCTAGTAGTGGCATTTTAAAATATATAAGTTTAAGATAACATATATACTATATATGTATATAATATAATACATATTATATAATATACATAGGAATTTCTTACAATACATACCAGGAACCCCCATGCGATCTGCTCAGTAGTAATAACTGAATATACAGAATGCCACTATAAGTGTCTGAGGCACTGTGTGCTGGAGAGTAAATATGCAGCTTTAAAATCCGTTTGGCTGAGTTATACCTGGATACCTGAACTGAGTTTTAAGTTGACATTCATCGAGGATGTGCTATCAGCACGTCAAAAGAAAAGCAAAACAAAATACAAGTCACTGCTAGGTTTAAGAAGAGAGTACAAGTACCTGAATTGAGTGAGGATAGTGTGTAAACTGTCCCTGAGGGTTTTTAAACAGTGTGTGTAAAAGTTGGATTCCTAAGAACATTAGTTTAAACTTACATTGCGGACTGATAAAATACCAATGTCTGACAATTTAACAAGTGGAGGTTAGAAAGAGTTATGAGCAAACACTCAAAACATATTTTATACATTTTAAAGCAGCAGTAAGCTGCTGTAAGCATACATCCCATCAGTACAAGCAACACATGGGACTCGGATAAAGGTTTCTATTTGCAAAAAGCCCATCATATATCGATAAGTAAAGAATATTCACCTGCTAAATTAGAATGCACCTAGTTACAGACTAGCAATTCAAGATTATTTTTTTAATCAAATACTTTGCTATACTTTGCTATTACATACTAAAATTCCTTAAGCTCACTAATGCTGGTATTCTAATCTATTTTTTTTTTAAATGTTCCCCCTTCGTTTAAGAAATATACCATTCCACAACTTAAACATTAAGATCCATTTTCAGTCCTCAGATGTAAAAAGCACGTCAATGAGTTTATATTAAAAATTTACATGGTAAAAAGGCTTGAATTTCAGCCAGAGATTCTAAATACTACTCATTCCCTGAAGGCATAAGGGAGAAAGAATCCCTACCCATTTTTCTTGTGATATAGTTTTCAAACTGAACATTAAGCAATGGTCCAAAAATGATTTTTCAGTTTGGGAAACTTCCCTTTCCCTACCCATCATCCCAGATTCCAAATGTCAAGCCCTGAAATGGCCTACTGAAATGATTAGTTAAAAATATCAGGCATGTATATATACATCCCCTGCCTGAACTTCAGAATATTTTGTTGTACTAGTCTTTAAAAGACAGATTAGTATCCCAAGAGAACTTGTAATCTGACCTGAAAAGCCGTTAATGATCCTAGATTGTACGTTTAAAATATTTCATAACCTGAAGACCAGATTTAATTAAGACTCTGGCATTGTAACAGAAAAAGTGCTGCAGTTATTTGTCCCTTTTCTGGTACTTTAGAATAGGTCAGACAAGTGCTTTTTATAGTGACAGTAAAGTTTACATGCTTTCACGCAGGCATAAAAAATATTATCTGCAAAAATATTTGAGAAATGTAGCACCAAGTAGTTGATAAACTGTTATTAGTAGCTGTAGTAGTGTCTTCACAATTTCCGAGTAGGAAAAAACATTAAGTTAGACTGTACTAGGTGATGACTACAGAAATCGTTTTCTGACATTAAACTTTTCCTGCTCCAGTCAGAATGAAGTTTGTGTCCTAATCCCTGCTCCATCAGGTAGAGTTATCACCTTGAGTCCTTCTAAATTATACTTACCAACTCGGTAAGGGATGTTTATTTTTAAGAAGGTGAATGAAATGCCCTGGACAGGCCAAAAAAAAAAAAAAANTCCTAGTACTTTGCCCAGGAAAATTGATTTTGCAACCAGGCTAAGAGATTTTAGTGAGGATTAAATAAAGCTCTCTTAATATGAAGGTTTTCATGACAATACCTGAATATAGGCCTAATTCAGTAGGACATGAAGTACAAAACTGCTGCTGTAATACTGGTACAGAGACTTGGCCCCAGTCAAAGCAAGAGCAGGAGAGAGGGAGAGAGATGGACACTGGAATGCTGTAACTACCTACAGTTTTTTTCTGCTACGTGTGGAGTGCATCTACAGAGCATTTTGAGTCTGCAATATCTCTCTGCTTAGTGATCATCACAGTACATCGTCTTTATGCACTGGCTAATTAGAAATGAATAACTGTAGTGGTTATTGTATTTGCTAATCCAACAGAACGGCATATAACTAGCAGCACAGATTTTCAGGTTTCTGAAGGTTCTAATTACGGAGGGCTTTTTTATGTAATTTGAGATCAAGTGGAAACCTTTTTAATACCAAAACTAGTCTCAACATTTTTTTAGGTACAGCTTTTTAAAGCAGTATTAGTCAACAACGTTTACTGATGCCAAGAAAAAGCAACATTGACCTAGACTGAAATTACCTTTAGTTTCTGAAACGTTTGCGGGGAAAACCTAGAAGTTTCTGATCCTCATGAAAATGAAAGAAACAACCCTTCCCATTCTACCTCTAACATTTGGCAGAGAATTTAAGATATTTAAAATATTGTGACAAAGCTTTCAGTACAGGTTAATAAGTTTGCCTTCGTAAGAGTTTGGACTACAACAAGTTTTTGCCTTCACTGAAGAGCAAGCTCTTTACATTAGAGATGTAGCCACACTGTTTTTGAGAAATGAGGGAATGGCACAGTGTTCCTTTCACTCCTTGGACACTGTGTTCTTCTCCTAAGACTCAAGGACAACTTGAGAGCATTACTTCAAAGTAAACTGGAAAGAAACACATGATAATTCCAGTTTTGCCTGTATAACAATTGTTGCAGATGATATAAAAAGCAATTCAATCAGAACTAGAAAGTTGTTCTAATCTATACAAAGCTGACTCAACCCTAAAGCCCCTGAATCACTTTGCCAGTTCCTGTGAGTTTCCAGGGGAAGGCAATGTACTCTCAGGTTCTCATGAAAGAAATATTTAGACTCAAATGTCGGCATGACACAAGACAAAGCACAGACTATTCCTTGTCTGCTCTCAACCAGTCTAAACACATGTGCAGTTGCCTCCCATGCTTAGGAATATCCTTGAGCACTGGAAAGCTCTACAAAAAAGGTGGCATAAGAGTTGCTTGAGAACACAGAGGCTGAATGTGTTTCTTTACTGGAGGCACTATCGTACCTGTACATCTGTGTTTGTTAAAAATCATTTGTTTTCCAATTGCCATGAAAATTCAGAGTTCGACTTCAGGTCTAGCGATAGGGTTGGTAATGCAAGTGTCAAATTATGAGTTCTGCAACAAGAAGAAAGCAAAGGCATACCTGTACTGCATATGCAGTAACTTCTGCACAACAGGGAAAAAAAAAAAAAAGAGAAGTAGAGGAATTCTAAAGGAAACTGTCTTGAGCCTTTAACAAAAAAGTCAGGGAATGACTGGAAAATAAAACTCTTTTGACAGAATTAAAAACGAGTCCAGATACATGTCCCTACAACATCTGACTGGAAACGTTCAACTCTATAGCTGTACTCAAGCATTACGGCCACAATAATGCCTACAACACTGTGGAATGAGGATCCAGCTGGCTGAAAGTGAGGTAATAGTTTGTAAAAGGTCAGAGTTCTAAAAAAGCACTTTTACATCTTACAAGTCCAAATAAAAAAAAAAAAAAAAAAAAAAAAAAGGACACATTTCATACATGTTGGGCTTTCTCACCAGAACTGTACGATAATTAACTCCACACCAGGACCCCTACCACACTAAGCCTTACTCATCTTCAATTATATGCTGCAGCAAAGATTTACCAAGCGACACCTAAACTTCAGTACAATATGAAACTTGATTCTTAAAAGTTTATACACACAAAATATAAAATTACCTTTCTAGGATGGGGTAGGGGAGAGGGATTCTCCTTCATGATACTTGGACTGAAAAACTAGTTTTCAGAGACTGCCACAAATATTATTCACAGTTTCTTGCTGTCAGGCTTTTTCAGCTACATCAACGTAGTACACAACAATACTGTTAATTCCAATAACTACATCAGATGGACATTCTCGGGAATAAGAGAAAACTAGTGACAAAAAATACCCGAAAGACCTCCTCCTAACGACGTCTTGATTTTTACAGGGTTGCAGTTTGTCTATGTTACACGTTAATGTGATCTCAAAAGAGCAGCAGGAGAAAGATTTTAAACCTTCTCTCCTGTCCAAGTGATCCAAGTAACATAAGCATCCACTTATCAGAAATAACATGGGAAACGAGGCTTTTGTTACAAAGACAGCAGTGAACCACACCTTCTCACACCAAAATATGGTCAACCAGGGATTTTGGCCATGCAAACTGCTGGTCAGCAGAAAATTAAGCATGCTAATGGGCAAACATTAATCCCAATCATATATTTAAAATGATCCCAAATACTACTTAGTTAGCTACACTGAAAGCGCCTGTAAAAAATACGTAGTGAAAAATGAAACAAAACATTAGTGATCACTGCAGCACTTCGAGTGATACTAGTCTTACATGATGAATCACCTCAGAGAAAATACATTAGATGGGACTTTGAAACAAAAAGTTAACATTAAAAGGTGCACCTGAATATTACAGACTAAATTTACAAAACCTACAATAAGGTAAAATATATATCTTTTGAATATTCAGCAGCTTTTTTTAAACTTGTTTTTATTTTTTTGAGAGGCTCATGAAATTTTAAAAAGGGACCACTAACTAATCTCAACCATGCTTCACAAAACAATAATGGCTATTTTATATTGCAGTTACCAACGTAATGCAATTAGTGCTTAAAAAATAATCTACACTTTTTTCTTTTTTTTCCTTTTTAAACAGAGACCTTTGGAGGAAATATGGTTGTTCAAAAGCTTCTTGAAAAGGAAAGATTACCTGAATATTAAGTTATCACAGATCAAGTGTTGTGTTTAAAAGCTTTGCAGAGATGAGTATTACAATCTTCAGGTCTCAGGACATTTAAACTGAGAAAGTTACGCGTTTGGTTTGTTGTTGGTTTTCTTTTTTAAAAATCCACTTTCTAACCAAAGCAAATAAAGAGTACTCAACTTCTCACTATCTATTTACAATTCTTAGCCTACAGTCTGAAATGACAAGACAAATTCTCTTTTAAAACTGCAGCATTAAAGGGTAGGCACACCATTCTTCTGCTGCACGATTGTCACCCACTTAAACATACACATACAAAATATTTAGGTTAGTAAAATGAGCACTCCACATACACTACAGTGACAAGTTTTATAAAACTCAACTCATGTTGCTTAAATAAAGACAACTGCAAAAGGTTAAACCTCTCTGAACAGTAAAACTGTGTTACTTTTTTTTTTTTTTTTTAACTTGCAGCAAACTTTCTACCATAACCTCCAACAGCAGATGAAACCACATGTTTAACTGCACCTTTATTGCAATCACCAGCTAAACTGGAATGTATTGCAGAGTTTGTATACTGCTACTGAGCTTAAACTGCTTCAAATGCCAAGATGACAACTAGAGAGCTACGAGGAACCAGGATTTTGAGTACTAAAATATATTAAGTAAACAAAACCAAAGTATACTTGGGGCCAAATGCCCAGTCCGTTTCAAGAATGAGCAGTGCATATTTAAAACGACAGCAATGGTGTGCCTAACCTTTGAAAATACAAAGTTGCTGGGGAGGGGGAGAGGCTAACAGGATGAACTGTTCCAGAAGTCATTCAGCATCCCTGGGGCTATCTACGCCACCCTCCCATAAGCTTTGACAAATCACTTTCAATCACTGACATCACTTAATGCTTTCACACAAAAACTCCAATGCTTCTTTTGGTTGTGCAAATGGGGAAAAAAAATGGTAATTCCATCTACATTTTGCACAGATTAAGACCAAATTGTTTCTACCTGAAGAACCAGCAATTCTGATTTGGTCACATTGTGGTAAATCCAGTAAGCTCCACCCAGTTACTGACCACTCCCGCAGAAAGTATCAAAGATAAAAGTTCCATACAAAACTTATCCTGGATCTCCATATAATGATAACAATATCATCATATTGAAAAAAAACCTGGATTTGTGGTTTACGGAGTGCTTTTACGGTGTTTAAATGCTTATTCTAGCATGTGCTAAACCACTATCAAAATAGATTAAATAAAAACAACAACACAAAAAGCAGGACTTGGATTAATTCCTGCTACTGGCAACTGTAATATTTAAAAAGGAAACACCCATTCATTGAGTGTTCGACCCTGACAGTATTACAGATAGATATGATGCAGAGCCCAAATTAGATCAGGCTACCAGTGTTTTACTTCTTCCCTGAACATTAACAAGCTCCTTCACTAACGTGGATATTTGGGCAGACTACTGAGGTTGTAACGTTTGAGATCACTGTTTTGTGGGCTTTTTTTTACTTTTTTTTTTCTTTTTTGCAATATCACAGTAGTTTGTTACACAAATCCCCCTTCCCCAGATTAGAGTCATTTAAACTAGTTGTTGGAACCACATAGTTTAGTAAACTCAGAATCAAGTCTGTAAAAAGCATAAAGGTCACAAAGAACCA
Organism: Rynchops niger; assembly: GCA_013400035.1. Taxonomy (NCBI): domain Eukaryota; kingdom Metazoa; phylum Chordata; class Aves; order Charadriiformes; family Laridae; genus Rynchops; species Rynchops niger. Next base: position 263,997 of record VXBH01009418.1, read on the forward strand.
CAGTTCTGTTAGAATGAGGCATACCCTAATACATCATTTAGTGTACCCTGACTGCTCCTGACTGTGAGAAGCTTGTCTTCCGTGAGATAAGGCTACATCCTCAAGCAGGTGAGTCTAAATATCACCCTTCAAAAATATCAAACAAAATTACAGCGAAGGTAGTGTTACAAATAATTAACTGACATATTCTGAAGGTAGTGTATGTAAGTTTTCCCTCCCCTCCCCTCCGGGTGAGCACTAAGCAGACAGTGAATGGTAAGTATGTTTAATTTAGAAAGAAAATAGTGGAGAGCCTAATTAGACCCAATTGATTATCCATCTATTGAACAAATTTCTGAGTTCAAGAGAGGTACCACTCCTAAGCAACTTGATTTAGCCTAGATCTTTCAATCAACTGGATCAAAGAAAAGGAGGGGAAAAAAGATTTCTGAAACATTTTGAAGAATGACAGTCTGATTCTCATTCAAGAAAAGCCTGGTTTTAAGAGAGTATCAGTTTAACAAAGTGGACTTATTTCTATAAAGGCAGACATGAAAAATCCAACACCAGAAGTTCAAGCAGGCTCTACAGGCAAGATGTCCACTTCCACAGATCTGCATTCTTTGTGAGGTAACTCAACTCTCTATTACAGAGAAACATGCAAAAGGCAAAAGAAAAAAGAAAAAAAAAAAAAAGAAAAAAAAAAGAAAAAAGGGGCTAGTGGGCAGGTGAAGGAGGGAAACTGCGCCATACCAGGCTAGAAAAATTTACAAATGTGACATTCAGAGCACACCTTTCACCTGTGTCCACACAAGTCTATGCTAAACTGCAAAGGAAAGAGCATTGCAGTAAATAGGAGAATCAGGTGCGCTCAGTGGTGGTTGAACTATGCAGTAGTGCTCACCCAGTTTGCAAAGTAATTGGCACTCTACAACATCCCTATTCATCTTTCAATTCATTCGCACTTTGTGCTGCTTCTCCCTGGGGATCTAATTCAATCTTTACTGAAACATCCTGCCCCTCCGACCTCATTAATTTCATTTTTTTCTTTGGAGGGTTTTTCAAAGTGCCCAGCCTCTCTTTAACTTTGTACTCCAGTGTACTGTGGGGGATCCCATAAATACTCTGAGCTTTGGAAACACTCATTTTCCCACTCATAACCACAGAGATTGCTTCCTCCAGTATCTCGCTGTTGTACTGTCTGTATCTCCCTCTTTTCTTCCTAGGTTGCTTGGAGCCAGGATCTCCCTCTTGATCTGAGGTGGGATATGGCTGTCCAGAGGTAGACTGCTCAGCATCTGAGCCCCAGGAATCTGGTCCAGCATCCAGCAAACTTCTCCTGTTTTGTTTTGGAAGGATAGCCCTTAACTTTTTGCTAAGCGCGCTCTCCGTTTGTGAACCCATTACCAAAGAGCTATAGCTGTACTGGTCACCAGTGCGGGACTCCCAAGAAAGGTCCATGCCTCGAACTTGTGGTATCTTTAAATCCACAGGAGATGAATGGCTCACGTCCTTTTTCCCATCCTGTTTAGTTTGAAGTGCCATTTTTTGAAAGGCAGAGTTTTCTGTAAGAAAAGGAAGGTCACTGATGTTGCTGAGTGCACCATTTCCCCTGAATTTCATGCGGCTGAAATTGAATTCGTAGTGTGGTTTTGCCCAAGAAGCCTCCCTGGATAATATTAAGTGCTGTCCATGATTCTGTAGTCCAGATGGCCCATGGCTGGCAGCCGTAGAAAACTGGTTTCTGCTCAGCAGTTCTTCACTAATCTGGAGTGATCGAGCCAGCGGTACTTTAAGAGATGTGGAGTGGCCATAACCTTCCCTGGTTCCATCCTGCAAGCTTCTTGGAGGTACCCCATCACCACTCTGTAGTCCCTCCGGATGGTGCTGGCTGGGTCTCCCAGGTCGCCTAATTGGATGGAAGGAAACTGATGTGAGCAGGACTTGCACAGGTAGGGAGGGATGGGTGAGGGGGCCACTCCTTTATTAGAAGGCCTTGCTTGGGTAACATCACTTTTTGTGTTATTTATTTTTCTCTAAATTTGTTTTTGGGTTTTTTTTTATTTTAATTTTTTTTTTAAGTCTCAGCATCAGTCAGTTTTAAAACTTGTTCGCAAAAAAAGAGAAGCTTTTTGGGCAAAGAAAAATGAAACCTGTTGGCTGGTCTCTGGTTGGGTTCACAAATTCTCGGAGTAGAAAAGACTTCGCGCAAGCGTCTGAAAATAGCACCTTAATTACAAAAGTAGTAATCAATCGCCATAGATCTACACACAACTGTGTTACTGGTGTGACGTTACCACTAAACAAGTACAGTAATAAAAGAGTAAGCCAAAGTGCAACATATTCAACATGCAAATATGACTGCCACTTGCAGTATCTACATAGGTGGAAACCTTGGATGATGTTCGCTTACATCAGAGTGAAGAATTGTTGCTCAGGATGAAAAAAAAAATAAATAAAATGCTTAGCAAGCCTCAAAGGTATTTGCTTGACTTTCATTAAACACCAAATAGGAAAGCACTGCATTACACTAGACTTACCAAATCGCTCTCTCAACTAATTGCAAATATACATGTCCCTGATTCTCATTCAATACATAGCATGGCTAGGAAAAAAAAGAGATCTAAATTCCAACTGTCATCCAGATGAATGGTTAATAGCAGAAAAAGCGGTATGTATTTTTACCATTTTCCTTTTGTCACAAGTATTCTTTCTATGACAGAAAGTACTACTACTGCAGATAAACACATGTATTTTAATATTTTGCTTGCTTAGCCCTCTGTAGTAACTAAGTGACACTAGTTTCAAAATCCACCCCCAAACTTTTCCACTTTCAACATACAGATTAATGAAGAGACTAGTAAGCAATTCTGTTTTAATGCTCTGGGACGCTATACTGGTGTGAAGCCCTCCAGCTAAGTCAGCATTATTTAAGGATAGGATGCATACTGCTGAAAAGCTACATGATTCTTTTTAGCATCACATTGGGATTAAAAAAAAATCCTAATTTTTTTGAGAAAAGACAACCACTGAAAGGACCTGGCATGTAACATACAATGCTCGATACATATGCTGCTAGCTTCTCTCCAGGATGCAATTGGTCAGAGTTGAAGCGAGTAACAAGAGTCAACAAAGTTTCAGAACAAAATCCAGAGAAATGAATGGAAGTTTGCTATTCCAGAGAACTCTCTCGAGCAACGTGCATTCTCTGCCCCTTCTACAGCATGTATCAGCATCAGAATGCGCACCAGTGATTCTACGCCTAAATGATGGTCATATTGGCAGCTAACTAGGACACAGGGTCACACCTGATTTCATTGATGCTAAACAGACTGCAGTCACCCTCGCATACCACACACCTGTGCAAGTAACCACAGGTGCCAGTATGCCACATCCTCTCTTGACCATCAAGACAGTGCCAGATGCTGGCCCTGTCATCCCTCTGAGGACTTTGGCCCTCACTTGATACACAAACAAGGGAACAAACAATACACAGCCTCAGTGGTTTTGGCTGCCTTCCTAGGAAAATAAAGCTGGAAATAACCTGTCCAGAATTGAAAGAGAAGAGCTGGTGGGGAAGGTTTATGCTAAAGAATTGTGAAAAAGTGTTTAGACTAACTTTTAAACAAGAATAGAAATATTAAATGGAGAAAGTAATCTTGAAGGGAGAAATCTGAGAGAGTAATATTTTTCCAAAGAGAAATGCAAAAGTTAAAACGGTTCTTAGCAGTACGTGGGATTGGTGGTGGTGGGTTGTTAGTTTAAAATTTTGAGTTTTTCAAAGGCTATTGTAAAGCTAAATCCAGCAATTCAATAGCAGTTTAAACCATATACTGTTTCTGTACTTCACTGAAAAAATTACTTGTTCACAGTAGCTTCAAGATAAAATTCTCCCATCAACACCCAAAATCCCTCTTACTCCCACTCAGGCTCTCCAGTACAATTAACTCAATCCTAACTAAGAATAAAGGATTTCTAAATGTAAGCAAACAGTGACCATTAGAAATATGAAACCTAAAAGCAGTTTTTTGATATAACATTCTTTCACACCTTGAGGCAAGAGTAGTACACCACATATTTTACGTTTTTTTTTAAAAAAGAAACAACACCTTGTTCAGTGCTACAGTACAATCGCAAATCCAAAAAGACATATTTAAAGTTTTCTGAACTACCAGACTCCCTCCTCCAGCCACTTTTCTTGTTGTGGTTTATGGTAGGAAATATTAAGAAAGAGCATGGAGTGATTCAAATCTAATTCAGTTTGGTTCATCACCCAAATCATTGCTACCCCTAAAATAAACCTTCCTGTTAGCTAACTTTCCCCTAAGTGAAATGAAGTCTAAATTATATTGCAAAGCCTCTAAGACTCTTCATACATTTAACTGAACTTGCATCTTCATGGACATCACTTATCACTAAACCCAAGAAGTAATAATGGAAAGATCTTTGGCTATATACTAAATTGGCCAAAATAACAGATATTAGAGTTCTTCACTGCAAGTTAAACCTGTCTCAGTTTGCAACAATTCTTATTTGGCAGGTGGGGCGAAGGTATTTGCCAAAGTTACAAGTTGAAAAACACTTTACTCCAAAGGGTTAACACCAAAAGTAAGTTCAAATTAACAGGAGGTAAGCATGTATTTTTTTAGTAAAAACCAGTTTTGGAAGGTCACAGTAAGTTGCTTTCTCTTACCCATTTCCCGGAGTACTAGAGCACCCTGGAGAATGACTCAGAGAGGTGCTGCCGGCACAAGGACTCTTCTTAGTGGATAAATCAAGCACACCGTCTGTAGAGACAAAAGAATGACTTCAGTGTTTGAAGAAACACAATCAGCCGTGTTGTCCCTTGACAAAACAAGTCTTTTGGGCTAAAGTCACATTTAGCACACAGCATTTTCTATTTTATTTTATTTTTAAACAAACTAAGGCTTGGATTTGTTTGCAATTTGGCTTACAAGTGACTTCAATGTAGTTCTCAGTCACAACAAAATTTGGCAAAACTAAAAGTGCATCAGTTACAAGAGCCAGAGAATAAAAGATGACCTACAAATGACAGTTCAGGATACAACACAGCCCATTGCATAACTAACCCTCAGCAGTTAAAAAATGAGACAATCTTCAAATTCCTGAGATACTTCCCCCCCCTTAAAGGGAGGCTTTAAGCCAGTATTTGGATTACTTTTTTAAATCCAAATCTTTGTAGGGCAATTGAGAATTCCATAGTGGAAACTCACTTTCAAATGAACATAGGCACATAGATTTGGGACGACTCCTCACCTGGCCGCTAGCTTCATCCTTTTTTTCCCATCTCTGCAATGGGTCCCTACTGGCAAAGCTGCTGCCTTTCCCCTCTCTGTTGTGCCATTTTAGTCCCTCTCTTCTTCCATATAGCAAATTGTTTTTCCTGCTAGACTGCTTCTTCCATTTTCACTAATGGCACTTCCTCACGCTCACCCATGCTCCTCTGTAAGCCCTTACGTAAACTCTGCATTTCTAGGCAACAGAAAAGGAAGCGCCTTTTGCTAGAAAAGCCTTGCTCCTACTGCACTGAAACAACTTGAAATTCTGGTCATTTTAATAAGGGCAACTTTGTCATAGAAGCAGCACAGACATCTGAAATTCCCGGAAACTTTGAAACAAGGATTTTATGAGGCAAAGATAAATGAAACTTGTTGGCAAGGTAAACCAGAGACATTTCAGAGCTCCTCACTCATTCCATCTAATCAAGTAAATACCACCCAACATGAGAACAATGTAAGATGGCTTTCAGATTGCTTAAAGTTCTCTTTTGACATATGGAGAAAAAACCATGATAAACAGTGAACTAGAATTAACTTATGGAAAGCTGTTCCACCCACTGCATTTGGGAACACACCATAACCCAAACTTAAGCAAGCAGACAATTCAATCTTCCTTTTGAACAACACTTAGACAGCCACCAGATACGGAGGCTGGATCAAGTAGCAGCTCCTTTTCAAGAGGCTGCTCTAAACTCAGCACAGGCTGCTGCCAGAGGCATTTGCATCCACGCTTCCTCCACCAGAAGGGTCATTACGACCTAGAAGTCTCCGAGGGCAAGTAGGGCTCTAGCCTCATACCCCATGGAGAAGTTTACAAACTAGCTGGGTTCCCCTCAACCCACTAGAAGAGAAATATAACACAAAACAGCACTAGCAGTCTTTCACAGCAGCCTCTTAAACCTCTCATTAACAAGTTTGGCAAAACCTCTTACCAATTACATCAAATATAAATCGGAAAAAAATAATTACATCAGCAAACAGGTTACTGTATAAGTTAATATGCACACGTTCTAATTCCATAACAAGTGTTACGAACGTTATAAATTATCTTACAGCTTTTTTGTCACATGGTAGCTAAAGAATGGTTGCTGTACTTGCTTTCTTCTTCACCATACAATCCTCTAATTAAAGAAAAAGCAGAAGCAAAACTGATTCTCGCCCTCTTTCAGCGAAAAGCTTCACAATGAGAACAGTCTAACATTTCTAAACACATACGCAAAAGACACCTGTGAAATACATTTATAATAAAATTAGCTAGAAACAAATGCCTGTCAGCTAAATTTACAGGTCCTCAGTTCAAGAAAGAGATCCTACAACCTCGCGCTGCAGTTTTGTCACTGAAGTGTGGTGACAACTTTCAATAAGTGCTCTAAGCACAGTAAGTGTCCAGATGCCCAAGCTGCCTATCGTTGGGCCACATAAAATTAACCTTTTTACAAAAAGCTTCAGAAATGTAAGTTCAAAGAATAAAGGGATACCTACAATTCTGTACTAGATAGCAAAAGGCTTTTTTTAATATTTTTTTTAAAGGCACCTTTTCCACTTGAGGACGGACAGCCTACTTTGTATTTGATAGAATGATTTCAGACACTAACACATTTCTAAAGTAGGGTAAAGGGGATAATTTTAATCCTATCAGTAGGATACACTTATGATAACCTCTATTCAACAGTTTCAGAAAAAAACCCCAACCATTCACATACTATAATCACTCACAGAATTTGCTTGTTAAAAAACATTTTTGACAGAAAGCAAGGTTTTCAAATTAAAATAAGCTCTGCAACACTGTTACAAGTTATTCAATCTGTGCTCTGCAGAACAAGTCTATTTTTAAGTTAGTAGAGAGACATTTCTTCCAAACAGATAAAACTGGAAGTTTTGTACAGGTCATTGGTATCATTTTCATAGCCTTCACAAAGCAATTTCTCACAGACTTTTTAAAGACACTGTTTTCACGCTATGACCAGAAAGAACATAAATCAGTCTTTCAGTCAGACTGTGCACTGATCTTCAGAAAGGAGACAACATTATGGTTTTCATGACCATGTGAACTTGCCTTATCAGCAAGCATACAGTCTATTTTGGCAGACTGTTTCTTGCAGCTCCCAGCAGGAACAGTACGCTTGTCCCCAGAGTCTGGAGCACGTCCGTCCCCTTTGCCCTTCTTCAGAAAAATCACTCATGTCCATGGGCCTACATTCTTTCAAAAAGTCTCTTCTCTCCCAGACACATCTAGCTAGTCATTATTTTACTGAAAAATCATCTACCGCTCTTCCACTTTACATTTTATGTAAAAGTGCAAACTTCTAGTTGTCTGATTTTGCAACAAGAATGCCATTAATGGATTGCTGTAGGATGCAAGACACTGAGAAGAGTCCTACCTTGTTCACTAGGTTCTGACTGAGACTTTCTGACAGTAAGGTCCAGAGGTGAGTCTTGGTCAGCCATGAGAAGTTTGCTGAGCACAGGGTTCTGAGCAGTTGCAGCCGTGGGAGAGGAGGCGACCAGAGATGCTTTCAGCAGGCTTTGGTTCTTTGTGCTATTGGGCTGGCTGGAGTCCTGAGTAGAGCTATTTTTTGAGGTATATTCAGCAGCAAACTGTCGGATCATTCGCTGCATGATCTCACGGGCCACTAGGGGAATATTGGGGTCAGAGACCCTAGGACTGTCTGTAAATATTAGAGATTTTTTTTTTTACTTAAGGAAAACAGCTTTTATATTAAGTCATTGTTTATTTAAAAAAAAAAAAAAAAAAGTCTAGGGAAAAAAATGAAAGCCAGAGATAAAATAGTTTCTGCAGAAAATGTACTTTAGTCTTAGAATACCTGAACAAGAACCATTGCTAATTCTGGCATAACCTTACCAAAATAACAGTTCCCTAAGAAAAATATGCAATCTCATATTTTGTTTTCAAATATAGATATCGACCAGACCTTTAAGAGGTGTGGAAACAGAAAGGAGAGCTAGACCCATGAAGGAAAGAAGCAAGTAATGAAGTTCATTCCAAAATAATTGAACAGGTTATTCAGTGGAAGAATTGAGTAACTTACCTGCAGCTACAAAAGGGAAGAAAGGAGAATAAAGTTGCAGCAGTCCCCTACAAGTTTACTGAGAAATAAAGCCCTATTGTTCTGATTCTTCAAAATAATTCACATGAAGATCAAACGTTCAAGTGTCTTCCATCCCATTCTATCTGTTCCTTTTGACATTTCTATCATTATAATCAATGCAGCATCAGGGATTATTACCCAAAGAACTTTCACAAATACAAAAACTCAAGATGCATCACATGAAAATTCTATTTCTAGAACAGCTGCTAAATCTATTAGTAAGAAATGTGAAACAGAATAGGTAGACATTCCAGTTTATTTAAATGAAACAGTGTATAAATGCAAAGACGTTTTGGGATGTGGGCAGCCCAAAAACATATTGTCAAAAATCACTATTTTAGACCAGTAGGAATTAATGACGTGAAAGCAAATCTGTAACGCCTAAATCACGGAAGCTAAAGTCCTGCCACTGCACCTCAAAAAATGATTGTGTTCTCTGGCCAAAAAAATAAAATCAACACAAAACAACACACTACAACCACACAGCTCCAGAAATGGCTCAAAAAGGTTTGATTTTCTATTTCTGAAGAAACATTCAGAGAAAATTGTGCAGTAGAAGACCAAACAAATCTTTAAAAGCAGCTCTCAAAACAGAACAATAGAAAAATGTTTACTTCCTCTTTAAAAAAAATTGCCCGGGTTGAAAAGTAATCTATTGAGATTGAACTATTAGAAGCATTAGCAAAATCTTCTGTGGGACATTTCAGCATTAGATTTGCCTTTTGCCACCATTTTTGACAAAAAAGCATCAATCCAACAAACCAGCTTTAACGTATCTGTAAAGGATGACTGACATGAAGGTTTGAGCACAGAGTTGCCCAGAAACCAGAGAGCAGCAGTCAGCAGCTACTGTGTTTCTTGATGAAAAACCATATTGAGCTTTAAATAATTATCAAGTCCAAACTCCTTCCTGTTAAGCACAGCCTTCTAAATCTAAGATCTGATACAGTCACCATGTATATTCTTAAAGGGGTACAATAGCTGTACACTTTTCAAGATGTCTATGTAAATAGGTAATAATTTTCTTGTAAAAATCTACAGGATGTTTGATCGTTGCTAAGGATAAGACACTAGGGTTTGAAGAAGCCACCAAGAGAGGAGCCAAACTTAAGTTTAGATACATTTACATTCTCACTTTCTTCCCAAATGGTCCACAAGGACACAAGCCTGGAGAAGTGTGGAAGGTTTTTTTCCCCACTATGGTGACATTTCTCTTTCTTCCTTTTCCTAACCTCTCTACTATAACCTGCTGAAGGACATATGAAAGGTTGTAGGAAAGCCCATAAGGGCACAGACTGATGGCATTATCACACTGATACCAACTATTCGACACATGCTTGTAGCATATACAAGTGGGGCTGGCAGGAATTCAGAGGTCTATGATACTTTTGTTTTCTGAAGAAGAATTATGCCTTTACTGTGCACCCATGTGCATATGTACAATTCAGTAATGCTCACACAGCTGAACATATTTCCAAATTCAGAGAGACAATATTACCTATGCCTACAGCCATGCATCTTTGTAATTTACAAGTTCAAAGAATCAGCACAGAGTGACTACTGAGAGCTTTCTAGTGCTGCTCAAGATAAACTCACTAATTTAGGACACAAAACTCAATTTGCAAGCAGAAGAGTAGTAACCTAGCACATTAAAGGCTCCTTGTTTAATATAAAGCCTGAATGCCAAGGGTTAAAGCTGTTCAAAAGCAAGTGGAAAATATTTGCTTGTGCCTCTACAGCATCACTTGAAATCAACCAGAGGTTTATTTTGACTCCAGGTGTCTAGTTTTTTTTGAAAAAAATAAACTAAAATTAACTAAAACATAGCAATTCTCAGAGAATAAAAATGCAGCAAATAGACATTAGCTATAAACAGTCCAAGGCAGTGCCTCTGAGCTTTAAAACCTTAATAGCTTTTGTGTATTTAATCTGTAGCGAAATCTTAGAAGGGCAGTATCACACAAAAAAGGTATGATTTCATTAAACCATAACAAAAGAAGGTCCTATCCTGCCCCAAGGTAAAGATAATGGACAGCTATGTACTACCACTCTGCTTTCACTGGAAAGTTTGAATATTTGGAAGAAGTATTACTGTGTCAGAGTGCCATAGGCACAAAGCAGAAAGTACGTAAGGTTAATGGACAATGAACCTGTTCAGAAAGTTGGCCAATCCTGATAATTACCTATGTATGTTAAGTACATGAGTGCACATCCTTGACACGCAACAGGCATCCATTCACAGAACATCTGCATTTTCTCTCATCTGCCTGGGCTACAAAATACTAGTCTCAAATGTTACTGGCAGTGAGGATGGAAAGAAAGAAAAGAACTAATTGCTGGCATGAAGCCAGGAGTGCCCAGCATCTCTGAACGATGGAGGAGCGTCAGAGTTCTGCCATTCTTTGTGTCCTCTTTGGTATGACAGTGCCCGGGGATCTTATGGCAGTGGCATGAGTTAGAATAACCTTTCAAGCAATCTAAATACAGCTAAGCTTGACAACGATGCATTAAGGATTCAGAACTGACTTCCTGCCAGGCTTCTTCCCATCCCTCATTACACCAAGCACAGCTTTGCCAGAGGAAGGAAAGCAAGAGCATGTTAAAAAAATTCTCAAAGATTCTTAGACATCTGAAGTGATTTCATTATACTCGTTCTGTGTATCTGACCATAGACAGAATGTTAAATCCCTCATTAGCACACTACAATATCTGCCAATAGTTTTCCAACAATTAGAAAAGTATACACTTCTAATAAGCCACACACACAGGTCATACATTTGCATTCAATATTAAAGGGATGAAGTCTTTAATGAACAATTTGGAAATGATGGTAGTGCATTTTTTCTCTCACCAGAAAAGTAATATGGAAAAAGTGTATCTTCTGTATTTTTGTTTTCTTAAATCCCTTCTGGGTTTAAAGAGAGATGGGATAAATTAAAAAGCTAAAGGAAACATTAACCTAAAAAGAAGAAAAAAAAAAAAACAACCACCACTGAAAAAGGAAGACTTGGAATAAAAGCATTATCTGAACTATCAGTAGTAATGCAATAGCTGACCTTCCTACCATCCTACATGTTTCTATACGTTATGCAATACATCATAATGTTAGTTTGTATTTATTCATTTGAGTCATAAAAGAAAGGCTAAGATACTGTTATCTACTTAAAACACCTTTAAATATTTTGGTCACTGGGAGGAAGGGCTGAGGACTGGCTACTGCAATTTCTGATTTGTTAAACTGAAGCCTCTCATTGTCCCCCAGCAGACAGGTTGGAATTACTGATTTGGCAGATTTTCTCACACATGGGTTAGACTGATAAGTACAATATACTTTCATTCAGAATGCATTTGGAAGCAACCTCTGGATCGCCCGTTTCTCAGATTGGTAGAAAACAGTGAAATGAATTTTGTACCTTCCTAAGAGCACAGTTTAACTGACATAACTCTCCAGAAGAGATTTAGAGGATTTTCTAGCACTGAGCTACTGCTATTGTTCTCAGCATATTCTACAGTACTGATTTTCCAATTCTTTTGCTGATCACGTTTCAAATTCTCCATATATCCCCCTTAGCACTATTTCAACAATACTTTATACTGTGGGTTGCTGGGGGTGGGTAATCACCACAGACCATAGGGAGAAGACTGCTGACCTTTAAGAAAAACTGCATTAGTACACATCCCATTAAAATAAAAGAAAAAATTAAAAAAAGCACCCACCTACTACCATTTGCCCCTTCTTCCAAATAGCCCACTCACCTAAACATTGGTTTCAGGGGAGTAGTTCTGCTGGGTACGAACTGAGACACTCCTCCAAAAGTGCAAAACATCAGTGTTCTCACTAAGAGATTTGTTTTACGGTTAAATATGTTATACTCTCTTCCTCTGTCCCAAGCCCACACTGCTGTAATGCTACATTATTTGAGAGTCAATTTTTACACTTGAAAAATATATATAAAGAAGACAACTGAAAAATACTGAATATACAATGACAACTTGAACGTCAGATCTTTGATACTTGTATTGCATGCAAAAAGACCAGCGAGAGATACCATTTCCCCCCCTCATTAAAACCAACCTTTTCTGTAAAAGACTGCATTGAGGAACTCTTCCGCTTGCCTTTCAAAACGAATGATTTTTGCTTGCTCTTGTCTAAGCAGAGCTTCTTGTCCAGCTTCCGAGGCTGGCTCATCCAGACTGACTAAGTGTTCCTGCAAAGATATTCAATATTTGTAAGATCTTCCTGACTCCAAAATGAATGAAGTTCCTTAGGCATTAAATATTTTACTAAATTCAAAACTCTGTTAGGTACTCAACACAAAGTTGAATCTATTGAAATCACAACTTGTTTTTTGACAGCTCCAGAACATTGTACTTTGTCCTGTTTTCTTGTTGTAAATGCAGCAGAAGCCTGTAAGATTTGACAACATTATGGGAAATAAAAGCCCACTATAAAAAAGAAGATTTAGATATTTTAAAACATTTGGCTGCAAATCTCGTATCTAGCAATTGTTCTTTGCTAGTATTGCACTTGTTCTTTCCAAGAAATAATTTGAAGGCAAAACAGAGAAAGTTCTCCTTACCCTTACACAGTGTTCATGCAAACCGAGCAATAAATGACCAAGCATTAGCAACAAACAGGTCCTTTTGTGAAAAGGCTCAGTAGTAGCTACTTTTAAGTGAAATAAACTTAAATTAGCTGCTTACAACACCTACAATTGATTAAAAATCATTCTATCTCTTACAACTGGAAGCAACTGAGTTATCTCAACAATATTTCAAAACAAGTTTTTAACTAGGATAATTAAATTGTGAGAGATGCCAGGATAAATTACTCATTTTAAATACAACTCAAAAGACTAGAAGACAGTGGTTACAAAAATACAAAATATAAACACTCAGATTGGCCCCCCAGCCACACACCCCTTCTCTCGTTTCTTTCAGTTTAATGCCTTGGTCCTGCTTAGGAGAACAATCTCTTTCCTGGCCCTCTCCCTCCACTTCCATTTTAAGCTGTATTAAAGTTACCTGTATTTGCCTATTGCAGGAATGTATACACAACCACGCTTTGGGTTTAGGGAGTGTTTTGTTTTGTTTTGTTAACCTTTACAGTTTCAGTTATCATAATATCTAGGCTACATCTGTTTTTTTGGCCTTTACAGTACGAGTTGATTTCAGGTTCATATATTCATGAGACTAGAAGGGAAGGAAAGAACTGGCAATTCATTTATAATTCACAATAAATGAAATGAAGAAGCCATTCTTAAGTTTGTGCCGTCTCAACTTCATGAGGTTTAATGAAGCAAGGTTATATAACTAGCCCATAGTAAATTAACGAACACGGCAGTCACATGAACTACGTGCAAAGGGTAATAACATGAAATGCTGTGGACTCTGGCCTGAAAATCACGGGCTCTCGCCTCAGATTTGTAATTCCAACAGCTTCCAAAAGTCCTCTATCAAAAGTAAAGGGAAATATTATCTCAGACCAGGTATAGAGACAAAGTAGTGTTTTATGCTAAATAAGAAGATGAGGATAATGTGATGACAGAGGTGACGGGAGTAAAACAACACGTTTGCTGTGAAGGTAAGAGTCTGCAGCAGTAAAGACCTCACAGTGTGACTGACGCTTTTGTCCATACCAGAGAGATTCCAAACCTGCTCTCAAACCTGCTGGCTCTCCTAGGAAAGATTAGTGCCTTTGAGATAGTTTTAAAGAACACAAATTTGAACTGACAGGTTAAATATAATAAAAGAGTTCACCTCTGTGCCAGGTAACCAGTAGTAGTGCTCCTGCGGTTCACTGGTATTTTATGAACACACTGAAAATGCAGTTGTACTTTTCTAATACTTAAAATATGTGAAGTATCTGTACAGGATTTCACAACAAAAATATTTGCGGAAAATAAGCCAAATATTTTTATAAGAGTTACTCTTCAGGTGAGACTTCATAGAACACACTTGCCTCCTCTTTTTGAAACTGTGTTTCTGCATCTGACAAAGTTTAATGCAGGATCTGTCCTAGTTATTGACAGCCATTCTGAGTCAAGCTCCATTATCTTTTAGGCATTACCAAGATAATTGTAAACTCAGCTTATCAGTTTGTGTAAAAAGCAGACATTTGTGCAAATTAACCAACAGCAGAAGTAATGTAGGCATTCAGAAGTGTTAGAACGATCATTGGAATATCTAAGCATTTACAGACAAACTGCTGAAAGTTTATTTTAAAAGGAATCTCTGCACAGAAATTTGGCTAGATAAGATCCATTAGAGTTGATTAGCATCCTCTAGCTAAAGTCCCACAAGCCACTGCAAAAAACTTTCTTTTAATTCAAAGGACAAATGGAGAATTCAGAATTGAAGGACATGTTGCCCCTTCAACCTGATATTCTGTGCTTTGACAGACTATAGCTCTAGAAGAAGCCTAAAATAAAAATAACCCTTGACCAACACAATACATTTCAAATCTTCCTAGTACTTCTTGCAACTAAGACAATACACAGTAAGTACTAACTTAGCAACTCTGTGGAAACAGAGTTCAGCAGCAGCATGCCTCACCATAAACAAGTGTACTTTACATTACTCATATAAAGCTAATGTATAAAGAGTACAATTTAATCTACCTAGGCTAACTAAAGCTGTACATTTCTACATAGAGAAGGAATGAAGAAAAAGGGATCAGCCAGAAAAAAAAAAAAAAAAAAAAGTGGCTTACACTGGTGAATGGCTGAATAAAGGATCATTTAATCTGCATTCAGAAGAGTGGAATAGCAAGGCAATGGCAGTGCCTAGTTCTTAGCCCACAAACTAAGGAGTGTGCATCTCTTCGCATGTATGATTTTTACTAATGTCCATGCTAAGACATCAAAATGTAAAGAAATACGGCTATATAAGAGAGTCAGACTTAACCTTGTGCATAGAAAAAAAATCTTCAGCTATTTTCTGGCATCTGCAGTACAGCACTGACTACATGAGACAAAATATACTGTAGAGATTTCCATGTATTGCCTTTTTAAATTATTTTTTTATTAATTGTTACAGCAATCTTCACAGATGGTTCACCCCTAGAAAGAAACTTCAAGTTTCCACACGAAATATTTCATTGCGATTGCTTTTCAAAGTCAACTTCAAGAAGTGGTGGAGGAGTTGTTTTTTTGGGGGGTGCATGTTTGTTTGGCTTGGGGTTTTGTTTGGTTGGGTTTTTTTTAAATTTTCCACCATTTCTTCCCAATAACCATTATTTGGCTCCACTGTCGTCAGGCTTATCCTCTCACTCTGCAGTTCCAAATCACATCAAAGTTTTCAAAACCAACATGCAGGCAGTAGGAAGAAGGAAGGCCTATTAACATTTAGATAGCATTGTCACTGGTTACAAATACCCTGGAAAAAAAACCTGACCAGTTACTTTTACATATTATTTATAACAGAGCACTCATTCTATTCTCTTTGTGCTTCTCTTCAGGTGGGAACCATGCCCCAGAGCATCCCTGGAAACCCATCAGAGAACATGCAGTACCACTATAGTGAACAATAATGCTTCAGGAAAAGACACCTGGAGTGGTTTTTGCACATGCTCAAAAAGGGAGCTCTTTTTGTATGTTAATGATACAGTTATGCTGCATATCTTAAGTTAAAGAGCCTTAGAAATACAGGGCTCAGGTTTTCAAAACGCAAGGTCAATGAGAGACCACCTAATCCTGGACAGCCCGGCCTTGTGAGCACTAGCACTGGATCCTCACTGAGACCCTCCTTGTAGGTAACGTTGATACAGCAATTCTAAATGCTAAACTGCTGTCAGGAAGAGGAAGGTGTGATGTAGGCTGGTTTTGTATAGATATGGCAACAGCAGCTTTAAGCCACAAGCCGCACACAGATGGAGCGGGAAGCACCTACAAGCTAGACTAGTATGAGATAATTCCTATTTTCCTTCATGGAGAAAATGAAGGGAAGCTTCTCAGACCACCAGTGGTTTACTGGCCAACCC
Source organism: Rynchops niger (assembly GCA_013400035.1). Lineage (NCBI taxonomy): Eukaryota > Metazoa > Chordata > Aves > Charadriiformes > Laridae > Rynchops > Rynchops niger. Next base: position 280,367 of record VXBH01009418.1, read on the forward strand.
ACGGACCCTAGGGATATAATCCAGCCTCCCATCCCACCCCAAGGCAAGATCAGGAACAGTGAGTAAGAAAAGAATGTTTCAGCATCCCTAGGTTACCTTCTCCAAGACTTCATTTTTTTTTAAGACTGTACAGTCTTTTTAACTCTTAGCCAGCGCAAAAAACAATCTACTATTTTCTGTAGACAAGCCTTAAGGGTAGCAGAGATTGCCTTCATGCCTTCTCCTCCTTCTGCCTTCACGACCAAGTAATTCTTGATGCTTTCATTTCAATGCTATTCAGTTTGTTTCCATCTCTCAAAATGCTACACCCAGCTGAGGCTTCACCAGCATTTAGGTAAGAGAAGAAATTTCCTCTCCAGATACTACAACAAATGCCTCTCTTGATATAGCCCCAAAAATTGTTCACTACTTTTACAATGCTATCACTTTTCAGACATCTGTAACTTGTGATTTGACAAAACAAGTCTGTCTGTCCTGTTTCTCAAATTTATTGAGATCATTTTCAATTCCGAGCACGCCCTTTAAAGCATCTAGAACTGTTCTCAGCTCAGCATCAACTAAAAATTCAGATAGTTTAATTAGTTTCACGATATCCCTCACTTAGTGAACACACATACTTTTATAGTAACAAAGAGTATTATTTCCTTATTAAGGTGACTGATGTCAGATTTACCGAATACAAGACAAATTTAACTTGACTGATCCATAGCTATTGAATATCATTTATTATCTATAGTAGAGGGAGAGGGAAAAAAAAATTCAGAGAAAATACAATATGCTTATATTCACATTTGTGCACAAGCAAAACTGTAACCCCATATTACTACTAAACACAGTTGGAGATTATCACAAACAGCTTCTTCAGGTTTTAGCCTCCATATCGAATTATTTTAAGACCACCCAATACAAAATTGACAGTCTAAATGCTTGAGTTTTTTTTTTAAAGTGATGAAATCCATTAAAAATGTTTTAGAGCATCTTCCAGCGCACTTAGGATCTCTGTACACAGTTTAAACACATTCTGAAGCCATCAAAAATCATACGAGTTCCGCAACTTCAACTCATTTTCAGATATTTCCTTTGCCATCTTCAATTATTCTACAAGTTAATGCTTTAAATTATAGCAGTAGCTTCTCTTTGGGAGTATTCAGACACTTACTGCAGTTTACTTCTTATTGTTTACGTTCCTCTATAGTGAAAGGACACAAGATTCAGAGACTGTTATTATGACTAATCGTAATCAAGTAATGGCATGATATTACCTTTTAGATGTTTGTGTAAAGCAATTACTTAACGAGCTTTTAAAAATATCCAAATCATATCAGAATAATTTTAAATTTTAAAATGTCTCCTTCACATGATGTACCCTACCACACTTCTTCACAACTGATAGAATCATTAGAGGTCCTTACACTGAAGCCCAAGTACTTCGAAGATGAGACTCAACCTTCTGCCGTCAACAGCATGACACTCCAGAATATGCTCCCAGAAGTCATTTTCTCTCTTGCTATTTTTGTAGCTTAAATATATCTATAAAATAGTTAATGTGCTTAGGAGTATTATCCTTCTTGTTCTGCTCTCACCAACTAATGAGATTAGTCGTGTCCTCCCCCCCCCTTTTTTTTTAATACATATGAATTGCTTTATGTAGCTTTAGACAATACTGTTTTCTTTTCCAAATGAATATACCCAACTGAATCCTCTTTAAGGATTCTGTTCCCAATTTCCCCTCTTATTACTGGTGCTTTCTTATGACCTTATCTATCTGCATTTTTTAAAAAAAAAAAGAAATAAATCTTAAGCTAGGCTTGAGCTCCAACTATGAGCAAATGACAGTAGAAAGTATCTCATTTGATACAAATATTCTACATGAAGCCACAGATCTCTTCTGGAACGATAGCTCTGTCAGTTTATTTAACAAGCCACACTGAAAAATTAAGAGCCCTAATTAAAAAGACATAAGTCAAGTGCACTTGAAGTTCAATTTGGCTGAATTGATAGGTCTTCTCTGTACCATAATGTTTTAGAAGGAAAAGCGTCATAAAAAAAAAAAAAAANNNAAAAAAAAAAAAACAACCAAAAAAAAAAAAAAAACAAACAAAAAACCAAAAAAACCCCCAACCCAACCACCTTGCAAACTATACTATCTTAAATCTTCCTGTGAAGGATAAAGCCCATAAGGAATTGAGAATTACCGCATTTGCAGATTATGCAAATGAGAATTTACTGGGTTTGGTCCCACAAAACCCAATCCCAATTCCTTTCACTATGAGTAGGCAGCCAGAGCTGCTAACTTTTCCTTTTTTCTCTTTCATGCCCATCAATGTACCCATGCATTTCTGTACACAGACACCCGTGATAATAACCTGGTAGCAGCTCCTTAGGTAACTAGTTATTCTCTCTGATCATACCATACTGAAACAATTGTGTATTCTGCATTATACAATGGAAGAAAAAAAAAAATCTAGTTTCTAAAAGCTTTACAGTACAGCACATAACCCTTTGGATTTGGGCAAAATCTGGGAGATTTTAGCTCCCTGTTTGTCTGTATTTTATTATTCCTTTCAAATGAAGACACTTAAGTCCATTTATCTATCAAAAACCATCTTGTATTTTGACTGCCAAAAAACCCATGCATTTTCTCAGTATTTGCAAGTAGAACTACTACTACAAATAAATTAATCTTTTCAGAATACTTCAAGCAGATGGTTCTCCATCCTTTAAAGAACGCATGTAATTGAATCTGATTGCTTGTACAAGAAAGAACCAACATCACCGAAATGGGTGGGAGAGCAAGCAGTTTTTTCTCCCTTAAACAGTTCTGCCAATAAACTAAACTAATTTCAGCTTCCAATTCTCATCCTGTAGTCCAGAACTCGATACTCCTTGAGCACAACTACTGCTCTCCTAAGTTACAGGTAATTCTTAAGGGTAAATGAAATACAGAAAAAAATCCTGAAGATTTTTATTGGTTTTGAACTTGTCAGACCAGGTACTTACATGTCACTCAAAGGTGAAAATCAAATACACTGATTAATTATTCCACTAATCCAAAAGGAGGTCGTGGTAGAGATGTACTCATTGGAAAAAAAGGCCAGCCACAGCCACACACTTGTAATACGTGGTTTGTGGCTATCTTGTTCCCAGCTACAACATCAACTACACACTTTTTAATTCTGTAACTCACCAGTATACAAGAACAAACCCAAGTTATCCCAAGAACTGCCCAGTGCTTTTCCCAAAAAGGTAAGAGGATGCACATCAACAATAAAAAAAAGCAGAACAGATGACATGGCACAGAAAGCACAACGGCTACCACATTATGTACAGGAACAGAAAAGTTTTAGCAGTTACAGAACACTGAGCCTGTGGCTCTCTAAAAAGGAGAGTAAAAGATAACAGTACAGATGTTGAATGAAAGAGATTTCAAATAAACTAGTACCATTTCTAATTTAGTTCAGTCCATCAGATGAAGACTGCCCATCATTTGTCTAAATATCAAATGAAGTTACAAGGTTTTGTAACAATTAAGTCTCTGATGTTTTAATTCAAACTACGATGTTGTTAAATCCATACTATCTGAACGCTCCCATAAAAGAGTCATATTAAACTCTGCATCGCAAGCTAATGACATCAGCAATGGCCAGCAGTGCACCAATCTGGTGTATCTACAAAGGAAAGGAAGCATTCCTGTCTTGCCATCCCTCTTAGCTGACATACAAGAACTCACTAGGTCTAAAAGGAGCTATATTCTTCTCTGAAACACAACACAACCCTAAAAAAATCTTACATGCTCCAAAGCCCTGTGCCAAGCTTGAGGAGAATGACCAGGATTAACAGAGAAGTCACAAGTCTGATTTGAGTACCTTCCTTTCCCAGTTCCCTAAACAGCCAGGGATCCCCAGCCAAGCAGCAAACAAGCATATGTACAAAGCAATATTTTCTGTCCCTGTTTATCAATCAGCTGTAAGAAAAATGGTTTAAAACAGGCATTTTTGGCTACTGAAATGCAAAGTGACAGAAATTGCTTGGGTTGTACTAATAAAAATTATTCTACCCAAGCCCATAGTGGCTGACTGACACTACCACAGCCTTTCTTAACTCACTTTTCTGTCCAGTTTGCTCTCCTCCCTCTTCACTTAGTGCCTTTGCCTAGCAATGCTGCACGATCCTGCTGCATTCTGTGTCAATCTGTACACAATCCTAAAATCTCCTTAGACCCCTGATGCCAAAACACCACAGAACGCACCAGATGTGGCCACACCTGCATCTTTTCTTTTGTCCATTTAAAAGTCACAAACAGTACAACAGGAAACCATGTGAGAAGCCTTAACGTAAATGATAACTACCACTAGCATAAGGAATTCATCACCAGTTTTTCAGTGATGCAATCATAGGCTACACTTTACTACATACCACTAGAAAGAAAAGCCCAGCAAAGTACGTGAAACTATAAATAGTGATATCTCAGCTTCTGACTAAAGGTTATGTGGAAGCTTGTAAAGCATAAGATGACCACGACTGATCAGGACACTATACGGTGAACGTTTGTGTTCCTAGTTTTTGTCTTCACCTGACAATCACTGATTTTCAGGACCTGCATTTTAGTTATTGCAGACCTATGAGGACGATTGAGATATAATTCATCTTTTTTAAGATCTACCCATGCACTATTAGATTCTCCCAGACTATGACCAGCCTCTGACCGCACAAAATGAATTTCTGATTCAATTAAGTGGATTAACTAGAACTGTACTAAACCCTGAATTTTGTCTTTTTATGAGATGACGTTAAGTCAAACAAGACAGAACTCCCTACAGCACAAGCGTACATACAGCTTACCTGCTGTCAGTCTCAATGAAAGAATTATGCCTTACATCTGTTCTAAATGCAAGCACTCCTAACACTCCTCTCCATGCCTTAACAAAAACAGTAATACAAAACCAAGCATAAACTGGCAACATGGCCAGTATCAGTGTAAACAAGGTACATTTTTTATGAACAAGCCATACAGCCACACATGTTAGCTGCTGCAGAGGGAAGGGTGCTTTTGTTTCATTTCTAAGTTGATAGAGATCCACTCTGCATGTTATTTCACATTGTGCAGGAAGAAGTAGTAGTTAAGAGTTCCAGCAAATGAAGTCCTTCCAAGACCGATGAGCCTTCCTTCCTATGCCATAGAACAATCATTATTTCAACATATGGGCTGAGCAACAATCCCATATAGCTATATATGAAACAAAGGCTACTGTGCTATATTCTCATTAAGAAAACAAACTGCACGTTTATTCTGTTGGCAAAGCTGACTTGTCCACATTTAGGCTCTGACTTGGTTATAAACAAGCACAGTACAAAATCTACCATACATATGAGCCCTTTAATAAAAGAATATGGCCCACAGGGAAAGAGATTCCAAGATACGGAACAAGACTCTTCGTTGTTAAAATGCACCACATTTCCATAGTGAAGATAAGCCCAGTGTCTGACTGTAGTACACATGCACAAGCCAAAGTCTGGCTCCACTGGGAAGGGTTACATGATCCCAACAAGACCTCTTACAAAGAACTCCAGAAAACCCCCAAACAAAAACCAACAAAACACAAAGAGCCACTACACAGAAAAATAATCTGCATGACATACTACAAGGAAAAAGTTGCAGAGAAGACGCAAGTCTCTTCATTAATTTATATTATTTTAATTCAGAAAGCCTTTTTCTGAGGGAGGGGAAATGGGTAGGAAGTTGCAGATTTTCTATGTTCTGTTAACTAGGAGCAGCAATCTCCCTCCCTTTGTCCCTCCCCTACAACTACTAGCTTCACACATCTGCATTGTTACCTTCACTTTTTCTCTTCTCAGGCAGCAGAAAAGACAATTTTCATCAAAAGACCAATCAGAAACACCTTCAGGCTCACAGTCTGTAAATCAGAGGAATAGCAAATTACTTCATATTCATAAACTGTGACACAACTGGAGCCAAAAGAGAAATGCCAAATTAAATACCTGTTTCACAACATTCTTGCCTGCATTCTGAGGATGCAGGCTTCGTTTCGGCCATTTTTCTAAATCCCCAGATTACCACCAAACTGTATACATTTTATCTACGCACAACAAATCTGTTTTTCCAAGCACTGCCAAATACACTCCCAGCTACATAAAGATGAACGCACACTCATTAGTAATTTTAGCCAATATGAAACTAACTGTGAGCACTGCCTGGGGGAGGGGGAAAAAAGCACAAATCACCACGGTAACACACATTTTCTAGAGGCAGAGCTGGGGTTGCTTCTGTCATTAGAAATGCAGAACAAGATACAAACATAGAGATTGAATACCTTTAAACAAACTGAGATCTTTTAATAATCCAGGTCCAAACAGGCCTTCTAGAATACTTTCAAACCCTAAAAGCAAATAAAAGAATTGTTAGCTTTCTAGATTAAGTACGTCACTACAAGAATATTCACAATAGCAGTTCTATATTTATCTGTTCCAAGAACAGAGCTCAACGTGTTTTCTCTAAGTATTACAAGATGCATGGGTCAATTGTGATGAGTGAACTACTGAAAAATCACAGCACAATCCAGAGTCCGCCGACTCCTGCACTTTTGTAAATAGCCAGGTTAAAACCAAAGAATGTTACGACATAGAAATGAACCATTTTGAAAAGAAAATAGGAAGTTGTAGGTTCTACAACGTGACCAGGTAATTTCTATAAAAAAAAAATCTCTTGCTTAAGCCTCTGAACTGAAATAAGGTACATTTTCCCAAATAAAAAAATACATACTTCCATCTGAGTGGCATTCAGTTACTTTTCTTAATTTCAGCAGACATTAGAATCAGTGTTTCCTGAACAGTTACAGGTTTGAGGAGAAAAAATTCGAAGGAAAGGGATTCAGCAGTGCCATGCCACTAAGCAACCAAATTCCAATCACAGATCCACATCTAAGATACACAGTCCAATTTACTTCAACGCTATGATTTATGCCTCACTTAAAATAAATATAACCAATTTTAGTTTATTCCAAAAGAGGAAAAACCTTTACCGAAATTACTGCCATTATTTGAAAATGTTAAATCAATATTACAGTAAACCCCTGCTGGCAGTAAAATCTACAGAGCTATTAACTGTCCAGTACTGTGAGAAGACAGGTTAGCAGAGTGAATATGAAAAGTACAAAGACTACTTTGAGGGGGACAGACAAATCCTGCCTGTTTATAGAAGTATATTCCCAATATGATCATAACACTCAAGACTACAACTTACTGTATTTTTCTGCCCATTGATACTTTTGCTTTGTAGGTTTAATAACCGTTTGCATATAGCTAGGGGTAGCTTCTCCTACTTGCCTGAATCTTTGAGAAGCCAAAGAAGAAATAAAATAGAAAAATTTTAAGACACAAAAATACAGTTCTAAATTTACAGAAACTTGTATGGGTGAATTGGGACAGACAAACTACCTGAAATAGCCCTTTTAAGAAACTGGACAAAATCTAGATGATCACATGCTACAAAGAAAATGTTATTACATCGCAAAAGAGCAATAACTCTAAAATAACTCTGACAATATACAGGTCTAATATCAAAGTAATGTTTTGGACAGCAGTCTTCAAAAGGAAAGGACAAGCGGTGTTACATCTCTCCGGGTGTCAGCAAGAGTGCCAGTGCACTAACATCTTTAGATATCAGATGCAGGACCCTACAGAATTTGCAGCCTGCAACACAACTTAAATGGCCAAAGCATTGCCAAGGCAAACCACCATCCTTGATATAATGCCTGTCAGAGGCTGATGCTAAAAAAATCTAATCTCAGAAAGCACCATGTGGAGAACAAAAAAAAAAAAAAAAAAAAAAAAAGGTGAAAGAGTGACAGTGAAATAGCAGTCAAGAGTAAAGGGAAGTAGGGGAGAACTGGAAAACAAGGTGAAAGAGAAGAAACTGGAAAAACATCCCATTGAACAGCACCTTGTCAGGCAGAGAAGTAGCACTGCCTCCAAAAAAAGCCAATTCAGGCTTCAGGAAGTGGCAGGAACAGTGGGAAAGGGCCGACCAACCTGACCTAGAAGAAAAATAGGAGAATCAGGGTATTGACCCGTAGGTTTATGACACTGACTCTTTTATGGGTAGCGACCCCTTAGAATTTGTATCTGAAATGAAACCTTAAGGAAATCAGCTAACCAATCTCATTCTTTATCTTTTTGTTTAAAAAATCGTATTTTATATATATATAAATAAAAATCAGAAGAGCTCAGAAATTTTACTCAAACTCACCACTCCTAAAATAGCAACTGCCAATGACTCATGCCCCACAGTTTGCCATGCATGCAATTGCACACTGAAGTCCCTGCCAAGTTTTACAGCTTGGATATTGTACAATCATAGTTTGCTAGCCCACTGTTCTCAGTGATGCTAATGCCACTCGGTTTTTATTAATATTAAATATTGGATTTAGCAGTTGCATAGCAACAGCAGAACATCTTATGTGCAATGCTTGACATTAAAAAAGGCAAATAAGGGAAGTATGAATCTATTCAAAAATTATACTAAAAACTGGCAAAACTGCCATGAAGCAGAGCCCTATTCCCCCCCAAATGCAAAGTGCAATGCAGTAAAAACAGTATAAGCCCTGCGATGTAATATTCAATTTTTCAGGACTCCAAAAGAGCAACTGTGTACAGTTAATCATGCATAATACATTGAAAACAAAATCTTGAAAAAGGAGCTGCCTACTTTTTATAGTATTTTTTCTCTCCATTGTCACTGCTCTTAGAAGCTCGAAAAGAACATTTCTTTTCCCACCGATTGTCCTTTTCCATTTGGCAGATGATATTTTCCTGCATTTCAAATGGAACAGAAATTAACATGGCTGCCTCTGCTAAATTCCGGTTTCTATATTTTCATGATCTGTATTTCAGTGTCTGACAGTTCATAGCAGCTGAAGAGCAGGGCCAGTGGAAAAGTTGCTGGAATAACAGACTTAGAAGAGAAGAAAAGGGATGAAGAACCAGTACTTTAGAGCTTTCTCTTAGGTATGTTTCTCACAATCAAAGCAGCCATACATTTAACCCTTATAATGTTACTGGTGACCTATACAGGGAAAATGTCTTTTGGGTGTTAGTGTAAGAATTTAGAAAAAAAGTTTTAATTTTTTTAAAAATCCAACATGTAGAAAGCATAAAACATCTTTATCTGAA
>VXBH01009418.1:289635-302392 GCA_013400035.1 Rynchops niger
GCGGAAAGAACAAAGAAAACCCTCAGTACTGAAGCAAGGATGCAATAACTTTTTAAATTCAGAGACTGTTACTACTATTTCACAATTGATAGCTCTAAAAGTAAAGCAGTATTTGAGAAACAATATTCTCTAAAATGTCCTCTGACAAAAAAATCAGAATACAGATGTGCCATTTTTATCCTAAGAGTAACAAGCACAGAAAATAAAACAACAACAACAGAAAAAAAAAAAACCAAACAAAAAACCCCAAACAAACCACAAAAGAGTTGACTATGCAGTTTTCAGCACAGTCAAATCTCACTCTGCCTCCACACCTAAGCAGTTTTAGTTTCATCTTTTCCGGCATTTTCATCATCCCTTATGTAACTAAATATTTTACGTCATAAATTTAAACTGCAATTATAGTTTGTTGGTTAACAACTTAAGATAACAGTTCAACAAAATAGTTTAACGTAAAGCTTTGCAAAAAAAAAAAAANAAAAATAAAAAAAAAAAAAAAAAAAAAAAAAATTTGGTTAGATCCTCATACCATCTTTTGCCTTAAAACTGAGAGCACTTGCAATGATTAAAGTAGCCACCAGACTCCTTGACATAACACTACTGCAGAAGTTGATAGTCCAAGAGGACTTTACTGGCTGATCTCTAGCAATGTGGATTAGACAAAGACATATTCTCCCCTTTAAAAAACAGGAATGCAAGATCTTCAGAAGGAGATAGGGATACATTTCTGGACTGCCACTGATACCAAGCCAAGCATTTCAAATGATGCCTTTTTCCCTGCGACAGCACAGCTCAAACACACTCTTTAATACTCGTTATGTAATTCAGCCCTATGCACGTACCTAGTCAAAGCAGTAAAGCCTGTACTGCTAACTAGAAGTCAAATAATTTTGAGGGTAGCAAAGAAAAGAAAGGCTACAATCCATCCTATTATTACATAAATTGTTAAAGAACTCAAAAAAAAAAAAAAAAAAAAAAAAGAAAAAACAAGGGAAGGGGGAGAATAAAAAAACACAACATACACAGGTATCAGCTCTTCAACCCTAATCTGTGAGTATCAATTTAATCTGTGAATATCAACTGGTAAACCAGATCTAGTAAATAATTACTAGACAGGGCAGTAATTAAGTATAGTAGATACTGTAGACCAATTGCAATAGAAAAATAAGACAACTGATTCACCAGCATTTATTTAAAATAAATAATCAGCTTAATCCATAGCAATTTGCACTTTAAAAGGACAGTTTCAAAAAGCTGGAAATTGAGTCAAATTAATTAAGGCAATAGTCGTCTACATCTTTTGTTTAGATTTCTTAACTATTTAAGAACTTTTTACTAGAAACCCTCAAAACAGTATCACGGGGAAAAAAAATCTGACCTATGAAAAACAAATCAAAACAAAACCCCAAGAAAATAAAATAAATTAAAAAAACCCAACCAAACCACAATGCAACTATGAGTGAAAGCAAAAACAGGAGACAGGAGATTGGAAGAGGGCAGGGGGATTCAGAGCAGAGAGACACAGACAGCTTTAAAGTAAGCAAAGAAAACCAAAGAGACACACATGCATATTACCTAAAAAAAAATCTATAAGAATATGGTAGTATATTAACAAACATTCAATAGAATGGCATATGATCATTCACAAAATCTATCAAGGTGATGTCATATAACATTTGTAAGTTAAAAGTATTAAAATGCTATGGAGTTTTTTTGATTTTTTTTTTTTCATGAGAGTGACTCAAAGAATGTTTGAAGCAGTGTTTAATTCCAGAAAATCTTGGAATACTGAGAAAGTTCCAATTGGCTGGGAAAAACAAAAAATCATTCCTTTCAAATATCAAAACATTAAACAGATAAGTACAGGGGTCTCGGCTTAGTAAAGGTTTTCAAAAACAAGGAACAGCTCAAAGGACTACTGAGCAATTAACAGCAAAAAATGTCAATCAATGTGGGCTTCTAAAAGATATTTATTTTGACTCTTACAAAACTAAAAATTTTACTAACAACAGTAACAGGTTTGATACAGTATTTTTAGATTTATGTAACATTTTTGGGCTGGCACAACACATTTTGACTAAAACCAGACAGAAAAAAAAACCCCAAACATAAAAAATCCAAACAAACAAAACCCAAAATCAGCTAAATACATATAAAACAGATTAAAAATTGATTAATTGACTGCTCTTGCAATGCTGATGTCAATGGGAAACCACTGCTAGTGAGATCCATCAGGTATTGGTTCTTGGCCCTATGCCATTTAACGTTTTAGTCAGTGACTTGGAGGAACGCAGTCACTAAATTTGCGGGAGATACAAAGACAGGAAGAACAGTAAATAACAAAAGGCCCAGGTCACAGGGGCTGCTTACCAAAGCAAATGCAATTAAACACTACTTCAAAAGGGGGGCAAAGGGGAATGGAGAAAGCCACAAAACACACATCTAGGAGCAGGAAAAACAGCTTCTCAAAGACATACGCAGACCCAGCAGCTGAAATTGGAAGCTGATCAAACTCAGACAGACATGAGACACTTGTAATTTTACAAGGGTCCAACTGAAAACAAAAGGTATGCACTGCAGGACCAGACTGGCACTCTCCCTAGCCTAGAATTCGGGAGGCATTATTTAGGGAAGTGTGGGCCGGCCACTAAGATCTATTCCCCTTGCACTCTCCCCAGCACTTACATTCATCATGTTAGGAGTCTCATTAACTAGTAGGAAGCAAGAGCCAGCACTCTCACATCAGGTTTTTATTGGATTTCTCATGCCTAGATTTTCTGGTCAAGATTGGATATATTTATCCACAGCTATGGGATTTGAAGCAGGAATTAATTCAGAAAAAAATCCTACAGTCTATGCGTAACATGGGAATTCTGTCTCTTTCAGGATAGAAATCTATTAAACTTGAATGTTTCAGTCACAGGCATCTTAATAGAAAAGCAAGACCAAGCAACAAGGGAGGAGAAAAAAAGTCACAGGACAGTTATTAATATACACCAAGTCTCAGGACATGCATATAATTATAAGTTGTGAATATCCTTTTATTCATGCAACAAAATAAAAGAACCTCCCATCCACCTATGACGAGGGATCTCGTTATCTGAATGGAGCACAATGAAGCACTCCAACTACAAGTTAAACTAACTTTGTCTTCGCATCATGGGGAACAAAGAATGAAAAAGCTGTGCACCTTCAGTAATTTTCCAAAGTTCATCCTTCCACATTCTTGTTAATGAAACTGCACTGCTCAGGGACTTACTGCAGACATCCCTGCTCCAGAGACAACAGATGCTTTAGTAAATCCAAGAACTTTCCAGGGACCTTAAGTATCAATAACCTGGTTCTGTAAGAGCAACACAGACACATGCACACAGAAGAACTAAGGATGTTAAGATAGGTACTGATTGAAAGAAGAGGTGTAACTAGTCCTAGATAGTAATATGTAGCTATTCTACAGCTTTTTTCACCAGAACACCTTGTGTTCCCTTGACAAAATATGTTGTATCACCTGCTGACATCCCTAAACAGGCCCTTGGAGGTCAAGAGAAAAAGAATCCTTTGCCTTTAGGCTAAAACTTTATTCACTGTAGAACAGCATGTCCAGTAGAGAAGTTTCATTACAAGCAATCAAGAAGCCAACAAGGTACATGTTCTGTCAAACAACCATTTCACTGTTACAGTAACTTACCACAGCAACAAGCTGAGAAATCAAAAAAGGGACAAAAAAACCCCCATTACGGCAGCAGACAAGTACTGTCGCAAGAAGTGCTTCTGACCATACATCCTGCAAGACTTCATTAAAATTCCACTACTGGACTGTAATTTTAATAAAGAAGAAGCTGCAGCAGGCTATCTTCACTCTTCTGTCCAAGCATTCCCCTCAACCAAACAATTCCTTTTCCTCCAAAAATCAAGCCTAAGCAGATTTTCTCTGACAGAATATCAAACTTGCAGCAAGGCATTTAAAAGTTAATGAGCTAAGTAGGACAGAAAACCGGCTACACATCTCAACTACATCGCTGTAATGCACTTGCCTTCACAACAGAAAAGAGCCCTGCCAAATCCCCTAAAAGAGGGTAGATCTCTCCCCTCTACAGGGGAGAGCCAAGAGGCAAAGAAAGCAAGTTATCAGGCTGTTTTGCAGTGTCAGAAATGTTAACAGGTGTCCCCATCCTATGTTAGCACTCTGACAGATTATCTCACCTATTACAATTGAAATGTCACCCCACAAAAACCCAGAAGTGACAAGTTATAAAGCTTGTTGCCAGAGTACAGAGTATAGCAAGGCAAAAGGCATATTATGAACCACGTCCTGCATCCCTCCCACGAGTATTTTTGTGTGTGTGTGTGTGATCTGATATCAAGAAGAGAATTACAAGAAGGCATGCAACCTTCTTGTCTCTAAACAAAAGCCTCAGCAGCAGAATTTGAGAAAAGCCAAGAACTCTCTGCCATGGCTCTCTCAACATCACCTCAAGATACCGCAATTGCTCTGTCAGACTGAGCCATAATCTTCGTGTGGATTTGAGGGGGTGGGAAGATCCTCCGATTTGTAGATACTGCATCGCTAATCTGGTTAGTTGTTCAAGTCAGGGGTTGTGGGCTTTTGTTTTACATTCTAACTCAAGATCAGGAGGTTTATCGTACAACTATCTGGTTTTCTTCACAGCCACTCACCACCGATGCAGGAACTGACTGGAGTCCTCTCATGTAAATACTGGCATTTTATTACTTTAGAAAATATACCAGAAAACACAGACATCACAAAATGGCAAAGAAAGACAGCAGAGGAGTTTCAATAACTACCAACTTCCCATGTATCCTTAAAAAGATAGTTTTTACTTAATGGTAGAATAAGATCTAAACCAGAAACAAAACAAAAACAAATAAACGAACAAAACCCTAACAAACAAACTTTAAAACTAAAAATTGACGTGGGAGTTGTTTTTCAGTATCTCAGTTCAAAGATAGTGCTTCTTGTTTGTTCAGCCTCCAGGTCTGGAGTTCCAGCAGACAACCAGGTATAGCTTTCACTGAGGAGAAACTGTACCAGCTAGCTAGAAAATTTATAAATAGATTAAAGGAGCCAAGTAGCCCAAGAATGAAAGTGCTCAACAGCTCAAAACCTTATGGACCAAAAGTTTTTATACAGAGACCCAAACATTGCTCTAACTCAAGGCAATTTTCTCCATATCCAACAGTGTTGCATTACTTATTGCACCAAATTAAAAACCCTGAAACTTGTTTCCTGTTGGAGACAACCTGTTAATGCTTCACTGCCAAGCAAAGTTAAGATGACATTCATTAACTACCAGTCTTTATCCCCATACGCCACGCTCCCCCAGCACAAGCGTAAGAATAGCCTTGCAGTAGACAGAATTGGTTTGCCTGGAAAAAAGCCTCCCACAGACCAGATAGGATTTCCAGCAAGGTCAATTCACCGCTCCACTTTATTTCATGGCCACAGTAAAGCTCATACCACACATCAGCCAGAGTCAGGTATGCTGTCAAGAATAACTTGCCACAAGTAGGTGCAGCAGAGGCCAAGTCAGTTTAAACAATGGAGGAACCCTCACTCTGCCCCAAAAGTTGTATATGTGGAAGCACAGGATACCAGTGATTTCCACCCCAGCCTCCAGAGATATGCATTGGCACGATGCAGAAGAGTATTAGAGGTGTGGCTTAAACTGGCTGAGGCATTAGCTATATTTCATGCTCCACAACAGTCCTATTTGAAGAGGGTTGCCTTCCCATAGCAACTCAGTCCTGCCCTACATCATTCTCTGTCTGCAACACACAGCCACCTACTGAAACTAGACTAGCTGAAGCAATTCAGCTAAAAACCAGCCGAGAAATGGTAGACGCAAGCTGCTGAGTCCATTTAACAAAGAACCGCCAGCAAAAAAAGCATCTCCCAAACCACAGCTTTGATCTACAAACCCTTAGAGTGTGACTCAGTTTCACCTCCTTTATCACAGGAGGTCAGTTATATCATCAGTCACTACTGAATTAACTCAATACATCACTCTCTTCTTTGTATCTCAAGTTATAAACACCCCTTTTGCCATCTCTACAGCAAATCTATACAGGAGTCTGCAAAGGGAATGAAAATGTGATTCTTCTTAGGAAACCAAACATATTTATATCTCCCATCACTGAAAATCTGATGATTTCAACAAATAGCACAGACCTGTGAAAGTTTATTTACCGTTTCTTAGCTGAGAGGTGAATATACTGCCTGTAAGGTAAAAACTGTCAAGAGTCTTTTTACTCTGTTATTTGTGATTGTAAAAGTCTGTCTGATGTTAAATAAACCTCCATCATAAGCCATTACCTAATTGCCTCAATGAAGAGTATGCCTCCTGATTCCAGCTAGCTAACAGCATCCTGAAAAATCTTATGATATACAAAGATGCACCGCTTTATAATAAAGTTAAGCGATTATTTCACTAAAACACCAGTGAACTCTGACTAAGAAGCTAACAGAAGAAAAGAAGAATCTAAATCATGGAAAGAATGCTGAATTATGACTACAGTGAACATGAAGCACACCTGATGTTTTGAGAAGGCTTCACAGAAGCTCTGGAAAAGTATCCTTATCGTTTTCAGATGGACTGTTCAGTTCTGTCTCAACAGAAGGGGCAATCTAGTTGAAATCAGTGGGCGATACAGGCAGATAAACAGAAATGAAAGGGTAACTGAAAGCAGGGCAGAAGGCAAAAGTTATGCACCATAAATAAAAAAAACTCAAAACAAAGAGCAGCACATGGAAGAAGTATCTTAGCACTGAAAGACACAAGCATAGAATTCATACTAGCTACAGAGCAGATTATAGTGACTAATTGTCATCACTGAAGGCACATTTGAAAGTATACCTCAAGTGAGGCTTTTGTGAGCCTACAACACAAGGTGCGAAGGGAGCACAGCTGAGCCTAACAGTCCCCTCCAGCTTTATGGTGGTTTGCACAACACGTGGTAACTCCTGCATACAGCATGGAAGATACAGCTGTATTACTATTATTACTCTCACGCCAACAGAACTAAATACTAGCAGAAATACTCCTACCTATCCTTCATTCACACCTTGGGTTACGCCTATGCACTAAAAAAGCTGCAAGCCCTGATACTCCTCTGGAAACATAGAAGCATAACCACAGCTGCTGACAACTTTGTAACAAAAGATTGTAGTAGTGAAACAATTTGGTGCTGAAATAAGTTGTGGGAACTGAAATCACCAGATGCAATAGAGCATTACACAGTATAGACTAGGAGCAGTGAATCTTCTTTAAAAAAAACTACACGCAGATGCAAGAGACTTGCAGCAAACAGCTACAAGATAGCCTGACCTTTGGGGTTTAGTGGAAATTTTCCCAAAGAGCAAGTGATTGATTAATCTCTCTCTCTCACTTCAGATGCCATGTAATGTTTGACATCATTCCATGTATCAACTCTTTGAATCTTACCAACCTTTTTGCTTCAGATACACATCATCAATTTCATAAGCTATGCCCGCCGATGTACTTCACTGAAGCACCCGGTTTCTTTAGGGTATTTTGTGACCAACCACAAGCTGGGGTTACCCTGAGCTTTTCTTTTTTCTTCTTGACACCAACATGGGATGGAAGAAAGGCTGCTTAACATAGGCACTTCTATTTGTACTCTTCACTGGCAATACAAACAACTATACAGGTCCATACAGAACACAATAAAAAAAATAATCGGGTTTGCTTGCATTATTTCTAGAGAGGAATAATCTCCTGGCCTAGTCCAGTTATGTCAGCAGGAAAAAGTGGCAGGACCAGGGACAGCTTAGACAGCAAACACTGCTGAAATCAAGATCTGTTTGACTTCCTTGTTCGCTCTCTCAGACTGCCTGTCCCTTATTCCGTTTTGAGACAGACATCTGGTACTGGATCCGAGCTGAAGATCATATTCAGAACAAAAGCCTTGGAATTTGGTTGATGCAAAAATAACATTATATAGAATAAATCTTTTATGATGGCCATTCAGGATTTCAAAGTTATGCACAAGTATCTTTTCTGGGTAGCTACAGAGAATTTGGCATGTACTGGCATATTTATCAGTTTACATTGCACTTAACTGAGTTATATATACAGTAAATCCAGCTTTTATCATCATCTTTAAGTCTTCCTCAAGCCAAGCAGTTCTGTGCAGCTTTTGACACTGCCTAGTCTTCTCCATTTCACTTACTCCAAGCCTTCTAGAATTCCTGGAGCACAACATGTTATTGGCCTTTCATAATTAAGGAAGTCAAACATTTAATCCACTGTACTTTGGTTGAGGCCACCCTATTATCTCACAACTTTTCTTTCCAGTCTAGTTGAAGTTCTTTGCTTGAAAGCAGCATGTGTCATCTGCACTTGAGAGAAGACAGCAGTCCCACACTTTCTGCACACCAAGTTTCTCAACGTCACTGAATTACCACAGAATCTGAGAAAATGCTTACAGTTAATCAAATTACGGATTTTTAGTCAAGACCATCAAACAGTTAAAGACAAACATCTGGAGATCAGCCTTCCAGAACAGCCAGCCTGGCTCCAATTTTAAAGTTGGTATCTCAATCAAAAGGCCTAAGCAGACCTGTAACTGCCTCAGGTCTGTTCAAAGAATGAAGTTTCCATTTAGGATGCTCAGCAGATCTAAAAACAATTCTTTGGTGCTAAGTGAAGAAACACTGGGAGAACACTCGGCCTCCTAAGAAACTGCCTACTCACCATTATGAGTTAAATTTTCCAGGTAATCTACACACAACGCATCTCAAGCTTGGTGTTCCACACTATGTTGTACTGATAAATTCACTGTAGACTGAATTATCTGTAACAATCTCTATATGAGGAAACAACAGAAACACTTCACAGTTTTGAATGCTGCTTTGCTAGAAAAGCTTCAGCTTTTGAGGGTCACTGTCCACTTATATTCAAAGCAGCTCTTTTTGTAACTTCTGAACAGTCCTCTCAGAGCAAAATCTCAGAAATGGATTTCCTAATCCATGGCTAGGAACTGCCAGCAGTACAGCCAAGTAAACAGTGAAGGAATTTGATACAAACTGCACTTCTGCAGGCTACATGCTAATTATCTGATCCTAAGGGATTAAAGAGTAGCACTAACAGATACCCAAAGTTACAAAACAGGCTGATGTCTATGACACTTTGTAAATATCTTCCCTTATGGTCACTTTTCCCTACAGAATTCTTCATACATAGTTTCTCTACAAGACTCTAAAGAGTATCATGTACATGCAATGAACAAAGTATCACACAAAGAGGGAACAACAAATTGCCCAAGACAGTGTGTGCAAGAAGCATTAATAACAATTTCATGTAAGTGCTTTGTTCCCCACTACTGCCAATTTTATACCTTAAATCCTCTGAAGGTTATTTCACATATAGACAACTATTTTAAAAAGTCTTCTTTGACACCAGAAACACTTCCAGGCTCAAAGAATATTACACTTCTAGAACACACTGTGCTTCAGTAGACTTGATAAGATAAACAGTAGTACTCACTGAGTTTCAAATTCCCTTGAAAAGCTTGTAAGCAACCGTAACAAATTTGCTTTTCTATAAAACCACAGGAACAATACCAGAAGCGGTGAGTGAAGGAATCAGCCACTAAACCAAAATGCAGCAGGATACTAGAGCAAGTGTTGCAAAACACTGCGCTTTCCTAGCACTAGTTCTTCCGAGAACATCTGTCCAAGTAGCTAAGCCAAGTAGGAACTGCAGTCTTACCTACATTTATTACCCATGTACAAAGCCAGACAGCACAAACAAAAATCCAAGCAGAGAAACTATAACCAATTACTTTAAAACGTTAGCCAAAAAGATCGGCACCAATTTCAACAAGAGACATTCAAAATGCATGAAGAGAAGGCTCCCTTCATTAACAAGGGGAAAAGAATGGAAGCGCACTGGAAAACTAAGGCTGCAGAGGAACCTGAAAAATCTACAGCTACACAATGTACATTGCATTCAGCATCAAATTCACTTCAGTAATTTAGATAGTTGCTTATAGTAGTGTTTCAGTAAGTAATTCAATTAAATATAGTAGTAGTTGAATATATGAGACACTCCAAGAAGCGGCCAAGTCAAAAATACATTTTTAAAAATAGCACATTAGTTTAATGCTGACTTCTTTATCTTTGAACTGCTAATTACAGCCAGACAATTGCTTACATAACAGAAAACATGCAATATCTCATTTTGCAATAACTAAACAATCACAAACCACATTTGAAAGGAAGCTGCATTATCAAATCTGTAAAATTAGTTTAGCACAAGGTTTATTCTTCCAGAAAACTGGTTCCTTATGAGTACCAGAATAACATGATGTGCAATGCAGGGATTCAAAAAACTTCAGTGTGCGATTTTGGTTTTTTGTTAACACTTACAGAAATACTTGCATCAAATATTTGATTATTTCAAGTATTTTAAAATCTCTCCTAGGGCCTGTATTCATGCATTCAGAAGTCTGAAGTGGTCTTTCATTAATATCTCGAATACAGTCTAAAGATTTTATATATTCTTGGATTAACCTACAGTTAATCTTATTAGACAAAGAGCCAAAATTTTCAAGAATGAGTGCTAAAACTATAACACAAAATAAGTCTGTCTCATTTAAAAAGCAACCCTGAAATTCTTCCTACTCCTGCACCCGTTTTAAAGTCACCAATAAGCACTAGTCAGACTGCAGAAAAACTGTTTCTACCAGCAGGCTTCTGAATATGCATAATGCCAATAAAGCTAATTACATTTCAAAAAATAATAATCTATGTGCAATTAAGATACTGGCAACATTTTAATGCAAAAAATTGTTTAAATATACTAACATCCTAGTCTTGGGATATCCAGTCAAGCTACGCAAAGAGATGGGTTTGTCCCTTGCATACTCCCAAATGTGGAAGTAGGATCAGAAACTGGATCTGGAAGAAAGGGTAAACAGCATGTTAGTTAAATTCACAGAGGATACTACGTTCGGAGATGTTGCAAACATTAGTGAAGACAAATACATAAATGACCTAGAGAGAAAATAAAATTAGTTTGGAAACAAAAGTCTCATGAAAAGTAACTTCAAACACTCGGTGTAGAGGAAACACAGGGATAGGGGAAGAAAAAGTAAAATGAAAGAAACCTAGAAGTGGCAACAGTGGACAATCAGCTGAATATTTGCATTGAAAAACAGTTTAGAGTTGCACAGGCATCAAACAGAGCAGGGAAATTAAAGTTCTTTCTACAGTCTTTGAGCCAGTAACAACAGCCATCTCCTTGCACAATTGCCAGGGACTGAAAAATTCCCCTTCACTCCCAGCAAGTGGAAAGCTCGTCTCAACAGCAAATCAAGTTCTGCAGGAGGTAGGGTTTAATTTTTTTTAAGCAAAGTTAACATACGGTTAGCATAAGCCTACGCAGCAGGTTCTTCCAGTACTTCTGCTGCTCGTGGCTTTGTACAGAACAGGAGGAAGCTAACAAAATGAAGCCATTTTTACAGGTGCAACTCAACCTCGTATTGTTCAGATTTATTCATGTGGTCCCTGAGGGGAAAAGAAAAAAAAAANCTTTACTTCTGCCTTAGTTACTTTTCTGAGAATGACATCCACTCACCCATCATGGTAGATGTCTGCACTATCCAGCTTTAAGGACAAAGGCAACAGGAGGAAAGAACAGCCCCTACCTTTAGCAAGGCCACAAGAGAATCCCCACCCTCAGCAGCCACATCAATACAAATACTGAAGTTTAAAGTTTAAGTAACTCGCATACATCTTCAAGGATTGTCAAGCCTTTGTTTGTCAGAAAGACTTCCAGGCACGAACTGAGCAACATTTATTCTGTTTCATCCCCAAATTAACAGAATAGGCTAATTTTGCAGGATTTATTACTCTCTGTAACAAGGCTTCAGTGAGGTGACTCTGTAGATGCTCTATACTCAGGGCAATCCACAGATCAAAAAGGAAACCAAAAAAACCAAAAAACCTTTTAAAGGAAGCCATCTTTCTGCCTTTCGTGTTGCTAAATCTTAGGACAAGCTCCAGAATGGAGGCTTGTGCTTCAGTTTATGCATATCATCATCACATGAAAACGGGAGACTGAAGGTTTTCCCTCCTCTTGACAACTGCTAAACTACGTGATTTCTGAAATAAGTGATCCTATGAACATCTACAGCTTCTGCTTGTGGTGTGATGGCAAGAACAAAGAAACAGTTCCTACAGTCTGCCTCATCTTTGATAGACACTAGTTAGTCCTGCATATTTCAATGGAGATTCAAACGACAGATTCCCAGGCATCCCTCAAGCCAAAGGCAGGTGAAACGCAGCTTTTAAGGGTATTGTAGTACCATTTTAAAGTAGTTCAAACTATAGAGCCAGTACAGAACTGAGAATCACATCATTTCATTGAAGAACTCATAGCATTTTAGGAAGATATGCTTTTTAGCTTCTTTGCTCTTTTGCACCAGGGGACGTTGGCAAAGGATCTATATAATCTTTTGCCCCTTTTGAAGGGCCACTGCTAGCAGGAGGCAAAACTCATGGAGGCAAACTCTAATCAAGCCTATGGATTCAAAGCACAGTCTCATGAGCGTATCTTTCAGAAGTAACAGCAGCTTTAGCAAACCTTTCCTTCTCTGCTCCATCACTCATTCCTACCACTACACTCTATCAGTTACGCTGGTGCAGGTTCATGAGACTGCATGAGGGACAGGACAAGTCATTTTGCTCCCCCCTCGCCCCCCCCCCCTTTTT
>VXBH01009418.1:318439-340114 GCA_013400035.1 Rynchops niger
TGTGGCTGAGGGGACATCACTGCTCCAAGGGTCACTGTCCCCTGAGGAAACATCCCAGCCCTGAGTGACCGTCCTTCAGGGAACATCCCACCGCAGAAGGATCACTGTCCCCTGAGGAGACATCCCACCCCTGAGCAGCCATCCCCTCACAAGGGGACATCACACCCCTGAGGGGTCATTGTCCCCTGAGGGGACATCCTACCCCAAGGGGACATCTCACCCCTGAGGGATCACCCTTCCCTGAGTGGCCGTCCGTCTGCTGAGGAGATGTCACAGCCTAGAGAGATCACTGTCCCTGAGGGGACACCCCCACTCGTGAGGGATCACCATCCCCTGAGGGAACCCCCCACTGCAGAGGGGTCACTGTCCCCAAAGGGGTCACTGTTCCCTGAGGAGACATCCCACCCCTGAGGGGGCCATATAGTTTTTCTGTCAGGAAGAGTTGAAATCTCCTCATCTGCTCCTGTTGCAGTTAAAAACACCAGGTCGAGTGGTGGCCATGATGAAAGGGAAAGACCCCTGCTGCAATGGCAGAGGCCTACTGATCCCGCAGCGATGGCTCCCTGACACAACCACCTCCGGTGGTTTAGCTGCGTCCATTTGCCCTTCAGCCTTACACCACAAGATCAAAGACCTCCCTCTAGCGTGAGCTCAGACGTTGTGAGGGGGCTGATGCTGCCATAACACCATTTCTGATGGCAAGCGGTGAGCACGGCGATAGGCAATGGACATGGGTGGTAGCACCTGAGGCCCCTGCAGGAAGAAAACATCAGCACCCGCTTTCTGCAAGCTCAGGGGATGAGCTGGGGAAGGTGAAATGTCTTACCTCAAACCCTGCAGCAAGACCAGAGACAAAACACAGGAGTTGTGGCCTTTATTCCCCCACCCTAACCACCAGTGCCATTACCCTCACCTTGCCAAGCCTCACACAACTGGGGAGTTTGAAAGGCGGAGAGGTCAAAGCTGTCTGTATGCAGATGTGACAGGGGAATGTCCCAGATAAGAGAGTGCCTGCGGAGATAGAGTTTACGCCACTGTGCAGGTGCAGTCATGGCTGCAATACGCCAGATCTCCTGTTCAACAGGAACTTCAAGGGGTAGGCTACTCGGCTCACCGAGTAGGCTCTCAGTGCCTGTAGGCAGAACAATGAGCCTGTCCTACAAAAGACCAGGACAGCTGGGTTTGGCTAGTCCAACAAAAGGAAAGCAAAACCAAGGTGTGGTTGCTCTGCAAGTATACCAGGGAGGTGTAAATTTCAAGGAAGTGACAGAGATACCTGAAGTCCAATGGTAGCATAAGGACAGGTTATTAATTGGCTCTTAATACCCTTGTGGACAAATTCAGAGGTAGGAGGTGGGACTTCCCAGAGCAGACAGCAACCAGAGTAGCAAGAGGCAAGAAGCCTGTTTCAAGATGCAGCCTCCTTGTGAAGAAGGCAATGCAAAGCTTGTTTTCATGAGTGAAGCAGCCTGGTTTAGTGACCAGGGAAAGCCAATCCTGGTTTGAAAGTCATTAGTGGTGGAAAGAAGTAACAGAAAGCACGACTTTGGAGAATTTTTCTGCTACAAACAGCAGGAAAGTCTTTTGGGCACCTCTGCTCAGGAATGATCCCCTTAGCTGCAGTTATTGGTGATATCTTGGTCTTCATTCCACCCCTTTTTCAGTGTGATGGGCCATGGGAGTCTACGTGTCTTAATTTCCAGAGTCCTTCTTTTGGCAGCGTGGAACCTTCCTTCCATTCAAAGTCCAGACATGCCTCTTGCTCGAGCCAGTTCAAAAGTCAGTTAGGCACTGTACTAACCACAGAAGTACTGCCTCCCTGAGAGGCAGATGATCTAAACAAAAGGACTGTAACATGAATGCTCTAGACTCCAGCAGGAAACTTCTGTCTGCAGTCCTGATGGTAGCTAGAACAGCAGGTGGACAAGCTGCTAGAGAGGCTAACAATTGCTGACCTGGCATCTTATCAGTCCAGATACACCACGAGTAGTGCCTGCACACTGTGGTCTTCACGAGAGACTTCCTTGCAAGATTCTCCTCTTGCTCCAATGCCTACAAAATAAACTTGTCAGGAGTGAGCTTGCCAGCAGCGTGGCTATTGGTTATCAAGCTGTTACTATCCGCTTGTTTCTTCTGCACTCAGTTCACATCCCTGCTGTGGCAGGGAACTGGGTCATATGACGCCGGTCTTAAGTTTATCAATCTCCATTTCAGAGCAAGTTTTCTTCCTTGCTACTGCAAACTACTTTCAGGGGGCTTCCCCCAAATTTCCCTTCCCTAGTGGCTGCAGACCCGCTCCTAACATACCAATGGCCCATATTCCCCAATACTCTTAACATCCAGGTAGTGCTGAAGTGTTCTTTTAAGGATCTTTTCTACTCGGTCTTCCCCCAACACAATTCTGTGCACAGTCTCCATGTGCTCCTCCTTTTTCTAGGGTGGACAAGATAAATTTCCATGGTTCCTCCTCCCATGGCAGCTTGACTATTGCCCAGATGGTATTAGCTGTCCTTCAGTGTGCCTGATCAGTTTTGAATATACTTTTGTTGAACAGAGTTACGTATGCTTTTCTACAAATCGCATCTGCCCTCTGGAGAAAGTACCTTGCCCAAAAGACACATCCTACAACTTTGATTCTGTGGCTTTAACTGTTCTGGTTGTGCCCTGCAGCTCAATCACTTGTCCTCTGGTTGGAAGCTAGCACTCCCACAACAGAGCTAGCAGGAAGGAAGCATGTGCTGGCTGGCACATCTCGCTGTGGTTATATTATCTCTAATCTTGACCCCCAGCAGTTGTTAGTAGAGAGTTCCAGTTTTGGTGTTTTGTTTTTTTGCAATCCTCTGTTCCTAGACTGATGTTTAGATAGCAAACTCTTTGAGGTAGCCCCACGTTTCTGTTCTGTGCTGGTGCAGCCCCTGCCAAAAAGCTTCTGATATCTGACTGGGACATGTGTGAGAATAAATTAATTTTCCAAACCCTGCTGCTCCCCCCCCAGCTCTAATCACAGACAGTTAGAATGATAGATACCAACAATTTGGATTTCTTACTCACTGCAAAAGCAGAGAGGAAGAGGATGAAGCAAGCATGAACCAGAGAATCCAGTAAGCAAAGCAGGAGAAAGTGCTTGAGAGCTAGAGTAAGGGAATGGTCCTGTAATCTAAAAAATGGTTTGATTCCACAGGCTTTGCATGGCAAAAGGCAAATAGAGAGTCAAGGTCCACTTAAAGGGCAGCAGCATCTGGAATTGCTAGTCAAAAGTTTTGTGTTTGGAGGGATGGAGAAGCAGGGTGTAAAGAACAGTGAGACTGGCCTCAGGAGACCCATCAAGAGTGATAGTTAAGTGAGCAATCACCAACATACCAAGGCAACAGTAGATCTGACTTGGTCCCAGAATTAGGCTGGATTGGGTCTGGTACACCAGAGCTTGCACCATGCTGCCACCAATACCATCGAACAGTTTTGTTCAAATCAAAGTGGATCCACCATTTTCTTGGCCAACACCCTCAGCAGGCCCCAGCAGCCATTCCTCTCCTCACTCCTGCAAACGCCTCAGCACGAAGTTTCTAGGTGGGACGGAGCTTCGGCCTCCCCCCGGCTTCCCCACCGGCCATGAGACTCACTGCAGTGGGAGCGTTGTTTTTCCCCTGTTTCACAGTGTCTCCCCTTTGATGTTAATTGTTTGCAGGCAAAGCTTAGTGGAGAGCATAGCTGTTCTCTGGTTCATCTGCTGGTTACTACTGAGCTGCCCAGACCAGTGGAGAAAATGCTTTGATGTTAATGAGCTGCAGACAATTTCACTTAACACTGAGCAGAGCCTGGCATCTCAGAGGTAAGAGTTTCAAGGCAGATTCTACAGCAAGTCGCTCCAACATCCGTTTTGCCATAGGAACAGAACATTTTCAGAAAGACATTAGAGCAGAAACCTGTCTTCTCACTTGGTCTTGCACCACACCCAGTATCGTTATGGCCCCAGAGATGCCAGAGGCAGGGAAGTAGCAGGAATAAAAAATGGCCCTATCGAATCTCATGGCCTTTATGGGATTTAGTGGAAGCGCGCGTGCACACACACATACACCATAAACTGCCTGCCTCTCTGGTCCTGCGATCCGACTACACAGAAATGTGAGAAGGGGATGGACTGTAAATTGCTGATTTGCAAGGCACCAGTTTCCACATGGCTGGTGCTCACAGCAACATCATTCTGAAAGTGGCACCTTCTCCATCAGCACGGCAGATACCTGAACAAAACGGGCCAGCTGCAGTGAAGCAGGACTTGCAGAGGCAGTCTTGGACTATCCTTTTCCTTAAGTAGATAGGCCAGCAAAATGCTTTTCTCTAGATATGCTACAGGCAGCAGCCCACTGCCAAGTACATGCAAAACCTAGAGGTCAGCGGTTGGTCCCCTCAGAGACAGGGTACAAAAGAGCACATGGACGTGTTGCAGCTTCCCTGGGTTCAGCCAGCCTTCTTCGTGGGCCCCAGGCAAGGAGGCTGGGATGCCTCCCTAGGGTAGCACCTCACGTGCTGGAGCAAGAGCCCAGATTAGGCAGAGCTCCTGCTGTGGGGAGATGGTGTGGGAAACCGGGAAAGGTGAGAAAGAAATCTGCCCTGTGGAAATATGAGTTACGGCAGTCTCAGGAAGGCAACACTGAATCACAAGTACAAACAAAGACAAGTGAGAAAAAGGGCACAATTTCAATTTTGCAACCCTCTGCTAGTCATCAGCAAAGTATATTTAGTGTATCACACAAATTCCGCTTCTATCTGCACACTGTGAGCTTTTGAACGAAGAAGAAAGTGACCCAGTCCTCTGAGGAGCCCCTAGCCAAGCAGGACCAAATGCAGACTACATCCCATCAAGTAGAGCAACAAATGAGACCTCACCGAAGGTTAAGGAGAAACGTCCCTTCTTCTGAGGCGTGTGGCTTAATCCCAATATATTGCCTTTGTTAAATGATTTATAGCAACAAGGGAGAGATATCATCTTCTCAGTTTTCTCGCCAGGACAGTATTATTCCCTGCAGCAAACTTTGGATTACAAAGTTAAAACAATGCAAGCCAAGACCAAATGCTTGTCCCAGGTCCATTGCAGGGACGAGCTCACACCAATGTGTGTACTCCATCCTACACCAAAATAGAACCCAACAAGGTAGACTTTTTTTTCCCACCCCCCTGGAATTAAGAAAAAGAAAGCAATATCATAGAGGACACCACAACTGATCACAGGCCGAGGAGACAACACTGCAGTTTGTAAAGTCTACCCAAGTCAATGGGAAGAGACACAACATTAACCTTTGACAAGGCATTCACCATTTGTTGTGCAGCAAAAGTCACTCCCAAAAGTCACTCCATCCAAGCAAAGCTTGTGGGACATATTTTGATACTGTGGACACTGCACATCCTGCAAGACATGAGGCTGGCAGACGAGAGGCTGTCAAGTTGAGGACAGCACAGAGGAACAAACGCCATGATCCACAGATAGTGGGAAGGGAAACGTTGTGATTCACGCTGCTGGGCAGTAGACTTCAAACCACCATGGAGCATGCACAGGACAGAGGAAGTGGGCAGCAATTAGATCCCTTTTTCAGAGAGTTTTATTGCCACGTGCAATAGCAGCTTCACTAGAGATGGACAGACTATCAGCTTGAAAGCAAGAGAGATATTCATTACGCTTAGGATGGATTTCACAAGACAATGTGTTGCCAGTAATTGTAATATTAATGTAAATAGAAAGCAATAGATTTGGAAGGTGGATAGGAATAATCTGGGGTTTACAGCAGGGAGTTTATCCCCATTAAAGGAACAGGAAAGCTGGAGGGTTGAATAAATGGACTAGAAAAGATCACCTTTGTAATAAAAGGAAGGGCGCATGCAGCAAGGTGAACATTAGGTCAACTTGTAACTGTTTCAAGGGGATGAGGAAACATTCACCTGAAACCAGGACAGAGCTGGAAGAGCCCAGCTGGCTGCAGAAAATACAACTTGAGATAGTTCTTTTGTCTTTATCAGAGGCTAAATGTATATAATGCTATACCTTCAAAAGTCTCAGGATGGGTTTAAAAACAAACAAACGAAAAAATCAAGACTGAGGATATTGTAGGAAGATAATAGGTAAAGCCTTTCATTTACACACAGATGCCCTCCAAATCCAAATCCATACATACAAAACCCTCAAGATGAGAGTTGCTGATGAATACAACACAGAATATTTTTCCATCCAGGATGTGTCCACAGGGTTTTGCAACTGCTCTTAGCAAAGTGAAGCGTGGGATTGCAAGCTATCTTTTCCTTAGGCTGTTGCTGGGGCCGCGTCTGGCACCCACTATGATCCAGAGAAAAGCAGACTTGGTTCAGTTCTGCGTGCTTTGCTCCAGTGCCGCTGTCCCTTGCACATACTAAGTATATCTCGTCTGCATGACATTTACATTCACACGAGGCAGCACAGTTGGTCACACACATGTGTGATGGATGAGCCATTTTGCTGCTAAAGAAACAGATAACTACTGGGTTCTGCTTTTCCCCCCACTCGAGCGGAGAAGGTCAGCTATCTTTTGTCTGCACCACTGCAGGAAATTTGCAGGAACTTAATCAAATTTGGTCTGATTCAGTCAAATTTGCAAGAATGGTGGCAACATCCATATAGTTCTGAAGCTCTTAGCAGGGTAATTAGCAGACAACACGGTCTGGCGTGTGTCAGTTCATTTAGGAGCTTGGCCAAAACCACGAACGCCACCGAAATGGGAAACAACAAAACGTTAACTCAACCAAATGTGCTGGTAGCCCAGAGGAAGGCTTGGTGCATCCTAGAAGAGAAGCAAGGGGAACAGGCAGTTGCACCTTACAAGCTTTCCACACCAACAACCCAGCAGGTGCAGTGTCCCCAAAAAGAAGGATGCAAAGAGTTTGAGAGCTTAAAGTTGCTCATGAAAGAGCCCCAAACCCGATATACTACAATAAAGGCGGTGCTTAAGAATGGCTTCGGACATTGCATTAGCTACACTCACAGCCATATTCAAAACTAGACTTGATGCTAGATGTGTTTGTGGTCACTGTGAAGGCATGAAGGAGGTGCTGGGGACTCAGTGACAAATGACTAATTGTGATAGTACTTGCCCAAGAACTTTAAAGCCTTTCAGATATGAAAGCACTGAATTATTTGATGCAGTGTACAACGTTCTGCTTAAGCTGGCCTTGGTAATCAAGAAGCAAAAAGGGGCAAATGTAGTGCCAGTTTCTCAATAGAGATTGAGGAAATTAGGGAATGACTGCCATACCCATCACCCTGGCAAGAACCCCACATGGGTATAAAAAAATTAATGTCTTTACACATGGTAAGCTGACCTTAACCAGCAACAATCATAAAATGCTTCTTGGCATTACAGAAGACGAGGAGAACACATGCAGCTGGAAAATATTTCTGCCCTTCTCCAAGGTGATAGAAGTTTTCTTTTCAGTTACAAATTCAGTACATCCAGCAAACTGAAAAAGGAGCTGGTGGAGAAAGACATTTTCATGGAGCAAAGCCCAGAGCTAGACACTGAGCATGTGAATTTTATTTTAAAAAAGCAAGAACAACAACAAAAAACCCAAGGCAATGTAAGATCTTGTCTCATTTCAGTAGGAAGATGATTGCCAGAGCAGAGGCTCAAGATGTGAAGCCACAGAAAATGATTCAGGCTACTAGCACACTATTCGTCCAGCTTCCAGAAAGAAGGGGCAGGGGGTGGAAGGAAAAAAAGAAAATTAAAAAAAGCTGGGGATGTTGTTTAAACTACCTGCGAACCATTATGTATTGTCATGTGTATAAGTAATACTGAGCATATACTATTGACCACCTGATTAGGATAGTGGAATGAAAAACAGCTGGAGGACTTTAAGAGGTGGTCGGGGGAGAAAACATAACGGTAATGGGAGATGTTTATTACCCCCATATAAACAAGGTAGACGCCATTTCAAAGAATGATGCAAAAACTGTATTTTTAGCCCTGATAAATGAATAGTTCTTAGAATGACCACTCAGAGGAGCCAAGTGGAGGATGAACTCTTGATATAGTCACGAGTAGTACACAGGAGGCAGTTTGAAATGTAATAGTGAACAGTCACTTTGTCGTAACAAACACAACGTGCTCAAAACCAATATTACTACAGGAGAGGAAAAAGCAACAAAAAAAAAGCACACTGAAGTGCAATGTTACTTAAAAGGGAGATGAGTACATTCTCCTTCAAAAGGGAATAAGTATAAAAATCAGGAGAGTAATTAAGAAGAATTTTAAAGTTGTTGATGAAAGGACAAAATGCTTGCAATGACATTGAGACCCCGTATTTAAAGCTTTAAATATACCATCACTCAAAATATGCTAACCAAAAAAAAAAAATCTCCAAGTCTAGCACAGTCAAACAGCTGAGCAAAGACGACATTTAGAAGTAAAAAGACATCCTTCAAGAAGTATAAGTTATGGCCAAAGACGAAGTATAGAAAATCCTGAATTCTGCCAAGTTAAATAAAAGAAAACAAAACCAAACCAAAACAAAACAAAACCCAATAAAAAAAACAACCCAACACTTTTTGGCCAGCCAAAATAGTTTTTGAGCAGCAGCTTGCTAAAAACATGAAGATTACTAATAAAAACATGTTTTACACAGTACGAAGAAGCCTGCAGGGACTTAGGGGCCCAAGAGCAAGTTTTAAGGGAAGAACAGTCAAGAAAAATGACCTTGACTGAAGGCTACTGTCACTATACACAGTTGTGCACATCCAAACATTTTTTCCCTAGGTATTGAGTATCCCACACTGCCTCCCAGGCAGCTGCAGTTTAACAGGAATGGGTATATCTCTAATTTCGACTGAAGTTTGGGTCCAGCCTAGTAATTGCCACACTCCATTATGTGCCTTCTAACAGGCTGAAGAAAATACTGCTGAAGTAAGGTGGTGACTGGTGGTTTCAGACCGGATTTCAATTCCTGTTAATTTACAGACATTTTGTTAATAGATGACTCTGAAGTGAATAGTCAAATGGGAAGCACTGAGGTCTAAGGAATTAGCCACTAGTCAAAGCACCACGAGAGAGAGGCAACAAAGACAAAACCGAGCCCAGCTCGTGATTCTGGGAGGGGTTACTGCTTCACCAACCTTGCTCTCACATGGAGATGTTTAGAGATGTTGATAGAGATGGGGATTAGGAGAACAGCTGTCCATAGCAGTAAGCGGTGTTGGCTGCTGTTGGCACTCCAGAGATCCTGTCCTGCTGTGACCTATTCCTTTTATCCAGGCCATTAATAGCATTGCCTTCTCTGGAGTCTGCCTCCAGCAGCATCCGGAGGACTCTGACTTATTCATTGTCGTCCAGCAGCAGCTACAATTCACGACCAGATACATCCTGCAGGTCTCTTCACTCACGTGAGATTGTAGGTAGCACCCACAGGCTTGTCTACTGGTGGTAATGGACCGAAGTGGGAATCTAACCATCCAGTAGCCAGGCTTCAAAGCCTATAAAATCCCAAGCATAGTCTGAACTAGTGCTTCATGCATTGTACCATGTATTTCCACAAAGGTTATGATTTTCTGTTATACACTTAATGTGCTTTTTTTTTTTTTAACCAATTCAGTACTTTGCCTACGTGATGAGTGCAACCCCAGGTCTTGGAAGTTCTAAGGCCCCTACGCTGGACTCTGTGTGCCCTGAGGTGCTACACACAGACATTGCCCAGGCTGCACATCTTCATTGCACAGCACTGTAAATGTCCCATGTGCGCTGCATGAGACCTTTGATGGACTATAGACATCTTGGTCGTTAGCTTTATCAGGCCATTTGAGTCCTGCTGTCAAGCATGCCTGCTGCTGGGTTGCATAGCTAGAGCTGTTCAACTTCCTTTTTCTAAGCCTGTGCACCATTGCTCTAGTGAACAAGTGGTATTTGGGAATCCCTTTTACCCCCAGGTGCTTGAAGAAGAGCTTCTTTATTTAGGGACAAGTTCCAACTGTCTCTAGGTAACAGAAAGTGTATTTTCTCTGCTTCTCTGCATGCTTCCTGCCTCTAAAAATAAGCTGTTTAAAGATGCAGTTTTCAATACTCACCAGTTCACCTGGGAACAGAGCTCGTACACAATATTGATATCGTACAGAATTTCACAACCTTGTAGCTTACCCATTGACTAAGCCTTCTAGCCACACTCAATTTACCGTGCTTAGCATTTTCCCAGGTACTTGTGGGTCTCCCTTGAATGAAGCTGGGAGGTGTTAAATCCATTTGTCCTAGTAGTGTTATCTCTTAAGGTTCGGTTGTTGCCTAACCAGAATCTTCTGAGGTTAAACTAGAAACACCATGCCCTTTATCTCCCTCTTCCATTCCCGGTACAAGCTCTTCTCCTTCTAAGATTTTGCGCCAGCCTGTGGCCACCGATTTTGTGGGCTTCTCCCCAAGTTCTGCTTTTTGCTGTGGTCACATCAGGCAAGCCAGAATCTTGGCAAACTGGCAATACGATGATCCAGAGGATGGTGCACCCCAGCACCTGTTGGGATGCTCAGCAGAGGCAGAGCACACTTGGAAGCTGGCTGGTACTGTGAGTAAACCAGGTCATTGTGAGGACATAAAAGGGGATGATGTGGATAAGATATGTCCTCAGGAGGTGTGAGAAAGGGTGGTAAAAAGGGCCCTGCACAGGTATTCTTAGGGGCTGGCACCAGATGCAGCCTTGAGTATAAACTGTGCCGTCTCTAAGGCTACAAGAAGAATAAAGAGTAGAAATTGTGCAATTACAGGAGCCCTTAATTTCCCGGTGAATGCCAGGCAATAAACAGCGCCAAAATAGCAGTGCTCAGGCATCCTCTGGCAAGACAGAAAGCAAATTTCCTTATTGATTCATTGCAACGTAAAACACAACATTATTTCAGACATGGTTTTAGTGAACAGTGAGATTGCTCTATCAGTCCAGCAACAGACCTCCAGGGAGAAGCAGAGTCCCAGGGTAGGCAGAGCCTGCAAGGAGAGGGCCTGGGGAAGAGGAGACACAAGCCAGCTGTGGTCAAAACCCCAAAGCGGGTTTTACTTGGTTTCAGTAAAGGTGATTAGGGCAACACAGGGAGTGATGAGATACCTAATGAAGCAGGAAGGGAGCAATAGAAATTCTACCTAGGTAAGGCTGCCAATTTCTCAGACTAAGGCACTTAATTCAGAGTTAAGGACGATGCACTACGAACCAGGAGAAACTGCTGCGAAAGATGAAGGAAGATGAGTCCCAAGGTTGGCAAGGAGATACAGGAGACACTGCCCAAGCTGCATCCAAAACAAGTGTGAACCAGGCTGCAGGAAGGATATTAACCATGTATCTTGGGGATAAATTCAGGTTAGTAAATCCATCGGTACTTTCAGCAGAGCCAAGTGCGAGCTCCCAAAATGCAGAGGCAGCACAGGGTTGGGAGGGATTGCAAGTGCTGAGGGAAGTAGTTCCTCAAAGGGAAAGAAGGGGACCTTGACCTTGTCAACGGGTAGGGGAAGTAGGGTGAAGCAGAACAGCAGAAAAGGCAAATTTAAACACCTGAGGACCAGCAGTAAAGACATTGCTATAAAGTTATGAAATGGAGGCACCAAAGGCATAAAAAGACCTTACCGCACTGAAGGATGAATGTGAAGCAGCAGTGTGATGCTTCTATGAAAAAGGAATGGCATGATGCTAGGATGCATCAGACAAGTTATTTTTAGCGGAGACAGAAACATTATTGCCATTGCGCAAGGCATTGTGAGCCTTCTTCCAGAATATCCTTGTAGCTCTGCATCCAGGAAGGATAAATTTCCACTGCACAGAGGAAAAACTATTTGGATACTGAGACAAACAAGCACCAGCTGATGAAGATCTACTAGAAGAGTTTGGCTTGTTCTGGCCAGACAGGCTGAGAGGGGACAAATGTATTTCTGAAGAACCACTGAAAGAAAATTGTAAATAAGAAAATGTTAAGAAAATCTTTAAGACATACAATAATGGCACAAAATAATGAATAAGTTTAGATGGTGAACAGAGAGTTTCTAGCCCTGCCAGGAGTGAAGTTCAGGACCAGCCTTTCAAGAAGGGTAATGGGACAGAGAAACTCGGGTCAATTTAGTGTACAGTTTGACAGAACTCCCTCCGGAAACTTCTAAAGGGAGGAACCCTAGAGATGGTCAGTTTAACTCCCAGCTGGCCAAGGAGTCAGCAGCGATAAGGCTGTTTGGAGGAGGTGCTGCTTCAGCCCCAGGCTTCCAGGTTTCTGCTGGTCACTGTGAAGATGAGGAATAAACAGTTTCCCTTCTGAAGGTACTGAGGTTTTCCTTCTTCCAGAGCACTAAAGACAAGCTCTGGGCCTCATGCATTGGTGCTCCCAGCATTACAGTCCCAGAGGTCTGCTCACACATTAGGCTTAACGCTATTGCCAGATTAGGGTCAGGAGGGAATTTTCCTGGATTGATAGAAAAATTGTGGTTGTATTTTTTTTTGTATAGCTTTGGGTATTTTTTGGAATTGCTTTTTGTTTTGCTTTGGGCTTTTTTTTTTTTTTGCACTTCTCCAAGTTCACATCTGTTTTCTAGATCCTATGTAATTCTTCTCCACAAATTCTCTGCCATCGCCAGGTTGCAGACCTGATGGTCCCTTTATCTTCCTGCTTGCTTCCTGTGGCATTTTACAGCTGCAGCTTTTTTGCCGAGAGGAGTCAGGAAGCACTTGCAGCACCTGATTTGTGGGGAGAGTGGAGGAGGTGCCTGGTTTAGAGGCACCAGCAGAACATTCATTGCACCTTTACTCACAACTGCAGGACACTTGAGTACGGGGTGACCCTGGAGGACTGCCCAATGTGAACAGAAGTACACACGATGACTGCAAAAGCAGCTGTAAGGGGGAACATGGGAATTAACCCAGACTCTCAGCTGTAAAAGCATGGATTTTGAGCATGCACAACCACTGGCTGGCCTCCAGGGCTTGCCTGCAGGCAGGGATTTGGGGCAAGGGATGTGTAAGAGACCAGAGAAGGTGTGAGAGTGAGGGAGCCCCAAACCTGCAGGTTCTGCATGCCATAGAGGGATGAGCATTGCTCTCCACTCTCTGGGGCTCTTCTGAGCCCACATTTCCAGTGATCCCAGCACCAAACTCCCATGGCCCCTCTCTACAGGTACCCTGAAGCTGGGTATGCCTGTGAGGCTCCTAGTGCAGGGAGCCCAGGCTGGGGAGGCATAGACACGACACAGCAGCAGCCTCTGCTTTGGGTCAGGACAGCTGTCAAGGACTGGTGGTCTCACGGAAGGGAATGGGTGCAAACAGCGAGGAGCATTGCATAGCCAGGTTTGTGCGTGGCACCTCTCCCCATAGAGGTCCCTGACAGCTCTCAGGATGAGCATGCTGAACACCTTAAGCTGGATCTTAAGTGTGAACATACAAAGTGTGGAAAAGCACACCCACCTTATAGCAATGTGGGTGCTCAGCACCTGGTAACACCCAACTCCAAGGTCCCAGAACAACCTTTCCTGAGGATAAGGGGCTCTGCTTTTGCTGGGGAAATGTGGAGCTCTGCAAAGCAATGGAGTCAAGAGCTGTACAGCCTCCAGTCCTGGCCAGAGGTGTGCAAGAAGCGCTGCTGTCAGACTCTCCTGCTGCCCCACTGACTTTTGCACTTGGGCTCCAGAAGAGCATACACAAAGAGCACAGGCCCCTCATCTTCCAGGTTTTACCCATGATGAAAGACCACTCTGCGTGTCCTTCTAGCTGCTTTCTAGCTTGGACATCACATTCAGAACATAGTAATGCAAGAGGGAATGAGAAGGGAAAGGGAGGAGGAAGGTGTGAAATCAGCATCAGTCCCTTGGGAGTTTGTTCCAGCAGAAGGGCACACATAGCAGGGACTGGCACAGGAGGGTTAGGGACAACCACAAGAGAGTAGAGCCTGCAGCAGGAACAGAAGGGGAAAGGTTAAGAGTGCCTTGAAGAGAAACAGAGTGAAAACCCCAGCTCTGCTTAATGACCTCTCAGAAAACACCTGCTGTGTAGTCCCCAGCCATGCACTGCTGCAGCTCGAGGCAGAGCCACTCACGCAGGCAGCAAAAGTATGACGAAGGATGCTGCGACTTGTGGGAGGAAGGTTGTCCTACATGTACCACATGCCTTGGGTGAAGTGGATTTACTTACAAGAGAACCCCCCAAGGAGCTGGAGTTCCTACAAAGCCCCAGCTCTGCTCCTCAACTCTGGCATGCCTCTGGCAGGGGAAAGCCCCACGGGTACCGCAGAGCTGCACCCCAGCCTCTTCCAAAGGGCACCTGCAAGGCGAGGGGGACTAATCTGGGCCAGCGACATGGCCACCAGCAGGACTTACCTATTGGTGCATGCAGAGAAGAGCCAAGGCATGGCTCTACGGTGGGAGCTGCAGGTCCAAACTCCCAAACTGGGCTGTCTGCAGTGCAGCAGGGTGATCCGGCTGGCACGGGGGAGGCACACAGAGCTGCTTGCAGTTGAGCCAGGGGCCATCCATGCAGGAAACAACTCCAACAAGAGCCAAAGGCAGGCACCTCCTGTCTGTGTTCGAGCTCAGGGGATGCATTCGTGCTGCTCTGCTACGACGACAGCTGTTGTCACCTCCGTGGCTGCAGCCGTGCCTGCTGGCTGCAGGGCTGAGTGAGGGACATGCTCCGACTGCTGCTCCTCGATGCTGTCCCCCAATCCTCTCCAGACAGGTCCCGCCAGCACCCACCCTTCCAGAGAGCTGGCTGTGCACTGCTTCCCACTCTCCTGCCTCCTCTTTGACACGGTGCCTTTGCCACTGGCTGGGCGGCAGGAAAACACCTTTCTGCAACTCTCACACCCTCCCCAACAGACCTTAAATCAATAACCCCAGAACACAGGGCCAGGTTATTGCTAACGGAAACCATTAAGCTGTAACATGGGGGATAAAGCCAGCCTCTAACACTTGAAAGATTTATAAGGCACAACAGTAGGGTGTTAATTCTTTTGGCAACACAAACACTTTCACACCCCCTGCCTTTCCTCACCTGCAGGAGCGAGGAGAGGGGGCCATGTGCAGCCCAGGCCCAGAAACGTGAGGACTCAAGGACTCAGCCTTGTTCATGCTGCAGCCAGTGGTACACGCATTTGGGGTGACGCTGTGCTTGCAGGGCTACCCAAATGCACACACCTCAGCTCCATGAGGTAACACATCCCCAGGGGCTGTTCTGTCAGGGGACATCCCCCATGCCAAGCTTTGGCTTCCCCATGACACCCCCAGCTCCCACCCACCTCCACAGCTGCAGCAGAGGTTCGAGGAAAGGCTGTGAAGAAACTTTCAGACCAGCTAAAGCTGTTGGAGAAACCAGCACAGCTCTTGGGCACAAGCCATTCCTCAGACCTGAATCAGCCCATAGCTTGTGGGTGTTTTTGCAGCTGGATGAACAGGCACTGTTTCTGAAACACTCTTGCTTGGATCCACACACCCTCAGCGCTGTTGTGGCTGCTTGGAGACCACGGAGATGCTTGTCAGCACCGTGGTTGGCCCAGCTGCCCTGGGCAGGAGAGGGGCTGTATGTGCTGCAACAAAAGGGGTTTGCATGAACTCCCAAAAAGGGACACTCTCATCAACCCCCCAAGTCCCTGCCAGACCCTAGCTTTCAACCCTTTCTGCCAAGCTGATGTCCCTGGGAATAGCTGCTTTACTGATTAACAGCCCCCTGCCTGCAACCCCCCCGTCCCACTCGCACCTTTGCCAGCAGCCGCCTCCTTGGAGCCTCCCTTGTGCAAAGTCCAGTGCCAGGCAGGAGAAGACAAGGTGGGAGCTCGCCCCAGGGCTCACCCCACTGGCAGCCACACCACACTCCACATACCTGGGGTAGCCTGGAGGCCTCCCTAGGCTGAGCTACAGAGCAGCAGGAATCACCCAGCGTGCAGGCAGGAGCATCCCTCTCCACCCAGGGGAGCAGAGAGGGCTCAAGTGGGCTCTAACCACTATGCTAATCCCGCACCATAAGCCTGCTGCAGCACACCCCAGGCACACCCGCCCTAAAAGGGCCTCGGAGGCCTGACCATGATCCGAGCAGCAGCATGAGCTTGGCTGAACCCCCCACCCTCCGTCACACCTGCTGGACACCCCGCCCTGGGTTTATTGCTGCTGTTCCCTTCCCTGCTCTCCTACTAGAGGAGTGGGTGCTGCCTCCATCAAGGAAGGGATTTGGGAGGGACTTTGACCAGTTCCCTCAATACCCCAGGCACTGCAAGGAGCCCTGGGGAGGTCCATCCCCTGCCCATCCCTTCCCTCCAGGCTCCTCCAGCTCTGCGGAGCCCAGTCGGGCTCCCCCACACCAGGGTGTGCCGAGAGGGGGCCCACCCAGGCACCACCTGCCCAAGCCTGTCCCAGACCTGAAGCAGGGGTCCTCAATGCCATCTTGGGGTTCTGAGCCAGCACTGCCAACTCAGCTGGGGATCCCCAGGCTTGTCCCAGCCCAGGAGCAGACCAAGGTAGGGCTTTTCTCCAGCTGCCAGCAAAAAAGCGGGGTGCAGGGCCCTGGCACTGCGGCTCAGGGCAAGGTGCAGGGAAGATGCTCAGCAGCGGGCCCAAGCACTCTCCCTTGGGACTGCCTGGGATCACCCTTCTCCATGAGCTGCAGTGCATTGGGGGGAGCTGGACAGGCATCCTGCACCCCCTCCCCATCACTGTCCATCCTTCCTCTGCCAAGCACTGTCCCCCTGTGCTCTGCCCCCTGCAGATGCCTGTAACCTCTCTGCAGTCACACCAACACCTCTCCCTCAGGGGACACATGGAGATGAGATGTCAGACATCCCTCTCCTTCTGGCGAGCTGTAGCAAAACCAACTAGCAGGCTTGAAGGGGACAGGCAGCCATCGTGGTTGCACGTGCTGCCCTTGGAGCGGGCAGACCCCTGCCCGTGCTCCTGCCAAGGGCTTGAGCCCCTAGTACCCTAGCCCCCAGCAGGGAGCGGTGGTGGAGGATCTTGCACTGCCCCTCCGTGGCCACCACGGGAGGTGCAGGTGGCCCCAAAACCCAACCGGGTGCCTCAAGGACAGGGTGCTGAGTCCTCACTCCAGCAGAGCCCAAGAGACGGTCAGAGGGGTCTGCACTGCCTGTCCTCAAAGAGGCGTTCACCCTGTGCCCGGCCATTTGGGAGCTGCCACAGACCCCCCAGAGCACCTCAGTGACCCTAGTCCTGCCCCAGTTTCCCCAGACACCCCACTCCTGCACCCAGTCCGCAACCTGTGCTACTTCTCATGAGGCCAGACCCCAGCACGGAGCCCCCAGGATCCTGAGGGGGCACAGCCCGAGCCCACACCTGGGAACAGCCCACAGGAAGGACGAGACGAGGCAGCGCTACTGTTTGGGCATCCGCATTTATTATGAGGCTGGGGCAAGCCTGGGGCTGCCACTCGCCTGGGCCTCTCTGGTCGAAGGCAAATGACCCGTCCTCCTTAAATACTGGTTATAAAACAAATTTCTTTTTTTCGTTTTTTCTTTTTCTTAAAAACCCCATCTCTCTCTCTCTCCATACTTTTTTTGTCTTTTGTATTTGAGTATAAAAGTGGGGGCGGGCACTCTGCCTCGCCTGCCGCTACCTCCGCAGGCTGCGCTGTGCCTGCCGCAGCAGCGTGTCGAAGTCCAGGGAGTCGAACTTGCTCTTGACGGGGGCTGGGTCGAAATCCTCCCGGTTTGAGTCTGGAAGACACAGGAAGAGGCTGCCTTGAGCCATGGGGACACTGTTCTGACCATCCCTGCAGCAGCTCCTTCCCATCTCACTTCACATGCCAACCTCCAGACCCAGAGCTGGGCTGATGGAGGACCAGACCTGGCCTCCATCACAGCGCTGGAGGGATGGGGAGCCCCCATCCAACCTCCCCTGAGGACAGGACTTTCCCTGAACACGGCCCTGCCCAACCAAGTGTAACCAATCCCAAGGATGGGGACCCTTACACGTGGGAAGGAGAGGGGACCCGTGGTGCCACCCCTCAACTTGGGGGCTGCACAACTCACCCAAGTCGGCATAGTTCCTCCTGCAGAACTGCCGGCGGCCACCAAAGCAGAGGTCAGAGGGCTGCTCATCTGGGCGCCGCAGCTTGTGCCCGCTCTCAATGGCAGCAAAGGCTTCTTCGGCATAGCGGTAGGTGACAAAGCCATAGTTGTCCCTGGAGCCAGAGAAGAAGGAGACCAGTGGCAATGCAGTATGTTTGTCCCACCTTGGTCCACACTGTCCCTTTGAACAGGAAAGGGGCCAAGAGAAGCCATCTCTGGGAAGAGGCTGCCCCACGTCCCTGCAGCTCTTACCCCTCGGATCGGAAGTGCAGGGTGCACTCCTCAATGTCCCCAAACACAGAGAAGCGGTGCCGCAGCTCTGACCGTGTCATCCTGCTGGGGATCTTGCCAATAAACACAACTCGCCGCTCCTCCTGT
Organism: Rynchops niger; assembly: GCA_013400035.1. Taxonomy (NCBI): domain Eukaryota; kingdom Metazoa; phylum Chordata; class Aves; order Charadriiformes; family Laridae; genus Rynchops; species Rynchops niger. The sequence goes on from VXBH01009418.1 coordinate 336,843, forward strand.
GGGCAGGGATGCACCGTCATGCGAGATGGGAAAAGGGGGACTCAGCGTCTCCCAACGTCGGCATCTCCGAGCCCTCCCAGTGAGCAGGACCCCTTGCACAGAGCACCCTCCCAGCATCGCCACCCATCACACCATGCCCTGGCCAGAGCCTCCCAGCAACACTGACCACAAGGCTGCAAGCCCATGGCTTTCTCAAGTGATGGAGGGGCTGGGGACCCCCAAATCTTCAGCCCCAGCTTCCCAGCCCTCCAACACTCACTATTGCACGTTCCTTCTGGAGGATCCTCTGCCTTTGGTAGTGATCCTGTGCGTCATAACTGTATCTGGTAGGGCAGAAACGGGACATGTGAGCTACAGGGTCATGGGGGTGCCAGAAGAAAGTGATCCCGGACACAAGGGAGATACTGAAGGAGTGGTCCACCTCTGCCCAGGACACAGGGGGCTGGGGAGATGGCTCGGGGGAGCTCAAACCCCTGCAGGGTGGCCACACTCACCTTCTCCGCCTGTTACTCCTCCTGCGGGGCGAGGGGGAGCGGGACTGGCTGCGGGATGTGGACCTGGATGAGTAGGAGGATGTTGATGATGACGATGACGACCTGTCCCGGGACCTGCCACATGACCCACAGCTGGAGCGGGAGGAGGAGCTGTGGGAACATCTTGAGCGGTACCTGGGGAAAGGAGAGACACAGCTCAGTGCTGAGTCCTCTAGACGCCCAGTACCATGAGGCTCCAGAGAAGAAAAAGACTACGTCCTCCCCGAGGTACCCAGCACCGCACTCAGACAGGACCCATCCCCAGGGTAAGCTGGGATATGGAAGCCTCTGCCCAAGCTTGCTGGGGCAGTGACAACACTACAGAGACATTATCCCACTTGGGTCCAAACACTGCAGTGAAAAAGGAGCAGGCTCACAACAGGTGAAGAGCCTCTGAAGAGCAAGAAATAGTCCCAGGGGAACCGTGCAGCACATGGCTGTGACTGGGCAAGGGCCCGGTGGGCAGGCGGGGCTGCCGTGCTGAGCCCCACACGGTGCACAGGATAACACTGGAGCCATCACATCCACATTGCACTCAACAGCCATGCAAATGGAGACCGTACGTGCCTCCAACCACAACAAGGGCCATGGCATAGCACTGGGACAGGGCTGGGCTTCTGTGCCCACAGCCTCCTGCCCGCAAGGACTTCTCTGGCAGGGCAAAGCTTAAGGACAACATGACTGAAACCCCTCTGGGATCAAGCTGTGCAGCCTCCAGCCAGCAGCGGTATTCCTCTCTAAACATGCTGCCCACATGTGGTCCGCACCACAGGCAAACCCAGGCCCCAGGTGGGGCATGCTGCCTGGTACTGCCACATATTCTCCTGGAGGACAGCGGGTCAGGATGGCACAGTCTGTGGGGACATTCCCCAGCATAGGGACAGCTGCATTTGCTGGAAAGCCAAGCCAGACAGGGCAACTCCCTGAGCTGCACGTCCCTGGGACACGGCACTATATATGTGCCCTTTCCAGCTCTGGCCACCACCTATTGGCCACTGATGGAGGGGCCTTGGTTGGACAAGACCTTCATGCCCAGTGATCTGGGATGTCTCCAGAACTGGTTGAACATACAAGGAAGGGCAGATGAGGGATCCCTTGCCAGCTGTAGTGCCTCTCACCCCAGTTGGGACAGGCTGTGCATCACTGAGATGCACAAGACTCCAAAAGAAACACATCCCACGGAGACCAAGCCGCCCCACTTTCCTACGCAGGCACCTCCATGGGGAGCTCCTGAGGCGGCCAAGCCAGACAAGTTTTTCTCTGCTTGCCTCCAGCAGCTCCCTGGAGGGCTCCATTGTGGCTCCTCATTTCTACACCTAGGGCTGCATCTGTCCCACAGCACAAACACCAACACCTGCAATAATACCCCAGAAAAAGCATCCAAAAGCCAAGGTGTAGCCAAGAACTTGTACCATGGTGCTCCACGAGTAAGGAAGCCTGGGTCAGCAGTGGCCTCACAGGCACACCTGCCCAGATGTGAGGTTCAGCCAGACACTCACTGGCAGGGTGTCAGAGCAACTCCCCATCTCTGCGAGACAGGCATCCCTTCAAAAGGGCCACAAGGACAAAAATATCAAATACAGTCAACATAAGGAGGTGTCTGGGCACCCTCGCAGAAGACCGTCCACCAGACAATTGCCCAAAGGGCAAGCGGACCGATGCTCCACCACTTACCGTCGCCACCGCTTGGGTGGTGGGGAGAACGACCGTGACCTGGATCGGGAGGACGAGGATGAAGATGAAGAGGAGGACTCACTAGCTCCATCTGAACTGGAGCTGAAAGAACGGCTGGCACGGCTCCGGCCAGCCCTCCAGCTACCCGCAGAGGGGCTGGGTGAGTCCCGGGGTCTCCGGTAGCAGCGCAGGGACCTCTTGGCAGCAGCACGACTGGGCTGGGCACTGGGAGTCCGCACCTCCTGGTCCCGGCAGGGGGATGCAGCTGGAGACAGGAGCACGGAGGTGGGGGGGCTGCTGCACCCGGCCGTGGCCTTATTGGGGACGCTAGTCCGATAATCCAGGGGAGCTAGGCAGGCCGTCCCCAGGGGCTCCTGGCTGGGCCCCACGGTGGTGCTGGGAGCTGGCAGGGTGGACTTGGGCTGGTCCAGCGTCCGTTTGGTTAAGGAGGAGATGGGTTTGATAGTGATGTCCCGGTGGTGTTTGACGTTCCAGCGGGAGCCGCCCTCAGCAGGGGGCTGTGTGCCAGGGCTGCCATTGCTCTCCGGCCGCACCACACCCGGGATGCAGTAGTCGTGGTCTCCCGAGCAGACGTGGCTGGGGGCTGAGCTGGTGGTGGCCGGCATCGGGCTCTTCCCCTGGAGCTTGCTTGGGGGCAGTGGCTTGGCTTTCACCAGCTTGGTTGTTTTTTGGGGCCCTTCCTGGGACGCGGACCCGGGCGACTTGGCCTTGGCCAGCAACGAGACAGCAGGCAACGGCTTCCAGAGCTGGTGGGGGGGCGTCGCTGGGGGAGTGAGGCCTGCAAGAGGACCAGAGGGCTTTAAAGAGCAGCCCCCGGCTTCAACCCACCTAGCTGGAGTCCCTCCTGGCTCGGCTCCCCTCAAGCCCCAGTGTCTCCCCAGCCCCACGACAGCCCCTGCCAGGACACAGCAGGCTCCGCTGCCTCGTCCCAAGCATTACCTGCCACGTTGGCCAGCTCAGAGGCTTGCAGGCCATCCAGGGGCTTCCTGTCCTGCTGGGTCTCAGGCCTGAAAAGGGGAAAGGAGCTTTGTCAAATACGGCAGC
>VXBH01009419.1:0-27217 GCA_013400035.1 Rynchops niger
TTCTATGATTCTATGATATTTTCAAAGCAACTTTTAATTTGGCCATATATTGTTAGAAATAACACAATATGTACTCTTACTTCAGTGGAACTGTGTATTGTGTATGTAATAAAAAATCAATTATTTATCTCTTTTTTCTGGTGACTTTTTGGTTTAGCCTTTTAAACTATTATTTTGATCCCATACAAACCCAGTTCTGATCACCATGAGATTTTACCCTCCAGCTAGCAAAATAAAAGCAGAAGACATGGAACTGTGAACTAAACGGTGGCCTGTAAAATCTCAAATTCCTCCTAAATGACAACACAGTAATTATTAATTAGAAAAAAATCCAATGAATATTACATTTCCATGTTAATGTAAATCCCAGAAAACATAAATAATTGCGTAGATGTTCATGTATAAAAAACATTAATTAATTCTAAGATGGTTTTAGTATTGTGTACTGGTTACTAAATTAATAATTTATACAGCTAATTAACCATGATTATATGAATTGCAAACAACTGAAAACCAGTGTTAACAGGTGTTGCATGTGGTTTACTGTGAAAACAACCATTAAAAGTCTTTGGTTTTACCTTATGTCTTCTTTTGTAACCTAATGTTGTAAAACAACCTGTTCGAAATTATTGACCTGGAAAAGCAGATTGCAGTGAGATCCTGGCCATTTCCAGAGCTCTTGATATTAGTCCACTGTCCATACTGGAGGGTGGGACAAATCAGAGCTGCCCAGTCTGTCAGAAGAAATAATGTGCCGAAATTTGTAATTACGGTTCAGTGGACAAGAAGTGGCTGACCTAATGTCTTAACAAAAACCTGTAGTCCCACCAGATCAAGAAAGCTGGAAGGAGGTGTTGAGTTCTGACCTTTTCCTGAAGGATTCCTTTCCAGGCACCAGTGGCCGGTGTGGTGCCCAGCTGGAAGTTACCCAACTGAAGTCTCCCATGAAGATAAAGCAGTTGTATCTGGGGCTTTCAGCAGCTAGCCTGTGGTGCAGCAAACTGGCTGGACAAGCTGAGGTCCCTTACTTAGTCAGCGGCCATGCTAAGAAAAGAGAAGTTTCACAGGTCCTCTGAAGCTTGTCAAGTTGCTCAGTTGTTGCAGCAATGGTGCAGGAAGCGATGAGAGCCTTTCACAGGAATATACTGGAAAATACAAGTCTGAGATTTGCAGTGTAAATGTTTTCACTTAACAGCTGCCATCAGTAGACTAAAGGCAGCAGAGCTTATTTTATAAACGTGGGTGAAGGCCAAACTTTATGACTGCTTGACCTCCAAAGACACCTCCAGTTTAAGTCAGTGGTGGAAGCCCAGAGTTGAATTAAAGGTAATGTTTCCTCCGTGTTAGTGGTGTTCCTCCATCTTAGTTTATTATAGCTCACATCTACATTGTGCCTACCATAAATGCAATAGAAATCCTCCCATTGTCTAGACAAAGAAAGAAAATAACAAATTTTTAACTAAAGCATAATTATGAACTGTCCAACATATACAATAGCTCTGTCACAACATAGAGTTGATTGTGACCTGTAATGAGTTACCCTTCACATACTGTGCTATGAAATTTCCTGTCTTCCTGAGATACCCGAGTGCCCAAAGATTAATTCCCAAAATGAATTACTTCTTAATCAGTCAGAGGGGGCACAGGGCAGGGGGAGTGTCTGTGTATTTTCAGAACTTCCCGAGCTACGCATCAGATAAACAGAAGTTTTCAGTCTCCCAGTTTCATCCATGGGCTCCCAATTCTTTTGCAGATCTGCCCATGAGCATTTGTGGATTTTAAGCAAACATTTTTTTATACTGAAAAGCCCTTCACTAGTCATGCAGATTTAAAATTTGCCTAATATTTTCTGACTGTGTAAACTGATCTGTAAGTCTTAAATTACAGAATAATGATCTGTCTTCTAAAATGTAAATAAAAAAAATATAAAATATAGACCATATAACTAATAAAAATAATAAGAAACAAGTAAGCTATCTAAAGGAAAATCCATCCTCATTTTTACTTTAAATGATTCAGACAAGGAGAACTCATGAAGGCATCGGCTGTAGCTGCTATTGGCCTTCTGGCATCTAATAGCAAAGTGACATCTCTGCTTATTTATCTTCTTTCCATTGTAAATAGATATTTTTATTGATGGTCTCTGAATTACTGAATGGATATTCAAATGTGCTTTTATCAGCAAATGTGAAGTACTGGTTTTCCATGATTATAAAATTTTATTAATTACCTGCAAGTTTTCTGGTAGGAGCAAGCCAGAAAAGAAAAGGCCGTAATTTTCACTCATAGTTAAAATAAAAGCAGGCAAGAAATAAAGATACAAATTAAGTCCTAGATGAATATGGCACACGGAAAAACTACAACACACTTGAAAGTTTTCTGCTGTTACTAAACTCTAAGGTGGTGGAAGTTGAACTTGGCTGGCTGCAAGACCCCCACCCAGTTACCCTCTCACTCCTCTTTCTCAACAGGACAGGGGAAGAAAATATGATAGAAAAACTTGGGAGTATTTTATTAGTAGTATATTATTTAACATTTTGGGCTGCTATAAGGAAAGTTAACTCCATCTCAGCCAGACCCAGTACATAAATGTATCAAAAATAATCGATTACATGCTGTAATTCACTCTAAAAGTAAAATAAGGAAGGTAATCATTGAGTCTAACCTGGGATAACAGATGATTCACAAATAATTTTTTAGAAACATTTTCAATGCTTAAATAAGAAAAGCCACTTCAGGGCTTCTTAGTAGTGCGGTCAAAGTTAAATTTTGCCACTGCAAGGATGAAGACCAAATTAGTAAACCCTGGAGAGACAGACTGTCCTTTGGCTGTCACTGATGGTCCGATGTGGACCACTGGTGGCAGTCTGAGACAAGATTGCCAGTGCTGGGAGTCCCTTCAGGTCCCCATGCCCTGCACGCTCCGACCCTTCACTCAGCAGTGAGAGGAGAAGCAGAGCCACCTCTCTCTGAGTCTGGCATAGGTAGAGTAGCCAGCAGTTATTAGCTCCTCTCCTGAAGTGATTTAGAATCATAGAATCACAGAATCATTTAGGTTGGAAAACACCTTTAAGATCAATGAGTCCAACCATAAAAAACCCCAGCAATTTACCACATCCCCTCTAGAACTAGACCCAAATCTACACTTTCCAATATTTACGACACAAGAACTGAGGTAAGCACCAGATCCAGGAGAGTGAGAGAATTACCTCATATTATTCCCTACATACATTTATGAAGCTCCATCATAAAGTTATTCAGGAGGAATATTGCAGCAGGCTGTTCTGCAGCCTTCACCAGTGATAAGTAATTTGCTTTTAATTTCCACCTCAAATTTGTTTATGGCCATTTCATACCAATTCGCTCACCTGTAAATTTGATTGCATTGTCTGTCCTTTAGGCAATGACGTATCTACTGGACTGAGGCACAAATCTACTGGCGGACTTGGTAGAAAAGGGGTTCTGTGAAATTTAGCCCTCCCTTGCTATTGACCCATGGTAATATGTGTTGCCAGGTCTTCTGACATTAACATAAACACAACACTGACCATCTTCTTCACAAAATCAGGGCTGCATCAATGTCTGAAAAATATCATATTTCTAGGAGCCTTCAACAGTTCTTAGCTTTCTTTGGTTTTCTGGGGATTTTATTGACAGAAATATGGTTTTCTGAATATCACCCAGATGTTACGACAAAATGCTGGCAGTTCAGTAAGAAAGTTAGGCATTTTGAAGTAAGACTGGATCTAGCGCTGTGAGCCAAGATGAGGCCACAGCACTCTTCTGCTGCGATAAAGAAGCAACAGCTTGAAAATGTCATTTCTGAAAGAGCTGTTAGTCTTCAGCATTTCACACTTTCGCCTAGTTAAAATTAAAACAATAAAACAAAAGTATTGGTGGATTTGTTTTGTACCCTTTCTGCAGGATAGCACACAATACTCTCAGTATAGTGCTTTGCTTCTCAAGTATAATGCACAGGGAAGGGGGAGAAGACACTAAGTTAAATAATTCAAGAACTCAGGAAGGTGAAACAGCAAATCAAAGACTGCAAAATAATGTAGCCTCATTGGACTGAGAAAAGACAGATGATAACTTCCTTCTACTCTCCTTTATTTTTTTTTTATTTTATTTCTTTTTAAAGAGCTTTTATTATATCAAAAATGACTTGTAAATGACTGAGGTCCAGTTAAATAAAGCCAATATTTTTCAGATCAAAAGTAACGTGAAAAGTGGGATTTAGATTATATAGCTTTAACCACAAAAAAGCTTCTCTTCTAATTTAACTAGTCATCTAGATCACTTCCCCAGCAAATCAAAGAAACAGGCATCGTCTATGAGCAGTTTACACAAATTACGTTAAATGTCTGAGGCATAGGAAAGATTGATCAATGACTAGCCTAGCTCAAGTGGAGTGAGTAAGTAAGATGAATCTTGTAACATCTCTGAAGCATATGCTTTTTTTGCTTTCTTTTTTTTTAAAAAAAGACATATCTTTTCATAGATTCTTCATCCCAATACTGATTCCTGGTATCAGACCAGTAAACATGCTGTCAGTTCTAAATTCTCTATTCAGTGTAGAACAGTCTCTGTTCCATCATTACAAGATGGCCATATGTGTGTATGTCAGCATCAATCACAGCACAATGGGTCTTCAAATGGTTTTAATATTTGACAGAAGCAGATAAGAAAGCTGCACAAGTGGTGTAGCTCAGTGGTGATGGCACAACACATAATGGAATCCATTTAAATTACATTCTTAAAAAATTAAATCCAAATGCTGACTTGCATGTTTCTGCCTTTAAATTAACAGCTCATAATCATTTGTTCATAAACGACTCCATTTTAATCCTCCTTGTGTAGAGATACTACAGAATCGGCTAAAGTCAAGATATAGGTTTATATGATTTTCCTTCTTTATATTTTAGTTATTATAAAACATATTAATATGTTTTTCCATTGCTCTTTGTTTGATTAGAACACTACATGAAAAAATAATTTTAGCCTGAGAAAACAAGGACAATGAAGTTTTGAAGTTTGATTCTGAGGCTAGGTCATCAGGTGCGAAACTTTGCACCTTTTCCACCATTGTGACCTTTTCGGTGATATTGAAAAACCCACTGTCATGTTTTAGCCTCAGATGGCAACAAAAAACCATGTGCCGCTCGCGCGGGCCTTCCCAATATAGGAAGGATCAGCAGAAAAAAGGCAAGACTCTTGGGTTGAGACAAAGGCAGTTTAACGGAACAGCAAAGGTAACAAGAAAACAACAACAATAACACGGACAGAGGAATATACAAACAGGATTACGGAACCACTGCTCCCCGCTGCTCACAGACCAGACCCAGGACACCCCAGCCCTCTCCAACGCTCCAAGCAGCAACTTTCTGCCCCCTCCCCCGGCAGCTCAGGGTGGGCATGGCTCACATGCATGGAATACCAGGGAAAATTAACCCTATCCCCGCCGGAACCAGGACACCCACACAAATTAAAATGTTATTCTTTGGAATTCACTACTTTTTGTATCTTACTTAATATCAACTGAATATAAAATTGTAAACTTGCGAATTATTTATAAGGCATGCAAATTTATGTTTATGATATTGAATGTTCAGTTAAAAAGTACCTAATGAAGGCATACAAAATACAAGGTTTTAATAGTCTGCAGTCTTCTAGTCATGCTATAACTACCATTTGTCATAGCTGTCTCATAGCTCTTTCATAACCTCTGCATAAGGAATCAAAGATCTCAGTGCTGCTCCTATAGAATAAGTGTCCATCGTGACAGGAACTGATGGTACATATGCATGCAATCTCAGTAGGAAAGTGAGTGATTAGAGGGATGTTAAAGAAGCTACTTGCACTATCCAATGTTAGGCATCTGCCTTAGGTTGCCTTTGTTGGCAAGCAAGGATGGTGTTGCTTGAGGCAACTGATGAAGCTGCTACCCTTTCCTGTCCATTCAAACTAACTGCTGCACAGATTTCTGAGTCCTTTGTCGGTCACCTCCTGAATGCAGGCTAAATTCAGTTAGATTTTTTTCTCTCAGAAAATTGCACAATAAACTCCCGTTACTCAGGATTTGATTAATGTCCATTTCAGAGGTCCCTGCAGCAAGGGAAGAGCACAGATGGAGGCTGGCCACCCATCTGAGTTAAGCCATTCCTACCCATCAATCAGTGTCTGTAGTTTATAAAAGGATGTCTTAAGGAAAAGTAGTATCAGTGATATCTTACTGTAAAACGCTGAGAGGTTCAGAAATTGATTAATGAGCAGGTCAGGAGTCCATCAAGTGAGAGCCAAGATAGAAAGGTGGGTGTTCCATTCTAAGGCAAGGTCTCACCACTCATCCACCAGAACCCTATGTTAGCAGATGAGTCACTTCAGTTTCCCTCTTCAGTCGATGGAGAAAAAGGCTTCTCTAAGGATGAGCCTAAGTTGGAATATAACTCAGCTCTACTCAAGTGGAACCCGTTTATTTCTTTTGACTAATAGGAGGACTGGAAAGTTACTTGAGTTAAACCCAGAAGTTAGACTTTGTGAGTACTCCTCAAAAAAACCCAAATAAATGGTCCTTTGAAATCTTGCCAAAGTCTGTTGAAGGGACAACATTTTCATAAATTACTTAGCCAGTGGCTACACATTTCATGCATTCTACAAATAGACTGAGCAGCACATTTCAGTCACTACATGCTCCAGCTTTTCCTAAAGACTATATCAAAAAGTAATGAAGAAAAGATGCAGTCAAGGCAGTTAGATTCACCTTCCTTCTTCTCCACTCTGAAGCCTAGCAAGGACAAGGCGAAAAATTGACAGATAATGGCAGAAAATACGTTTGATGTCCTAGTCCTCTTTTATATTAGCAGTCTTGTGAGCTCTGCACTCCATTCAGGTTATTCAGGAACAACACAATAAAACGTGATTCTGACCCTGAGAAGGCAAGCCATCTGATGCTGAATTTCCCATGCCTCTCTGTTTCCACTGGGCTTGAGAATGTAAAGTAGGCAGCATTCAAAGGATTTTTTATCTCTGAGTATCACATGCGCAAGTATTAATACTAAAGTGTAGGACTGAAGACATATAGTTTTTTTCCTAAGCTTCATTGTAAAAATTATCCTTGAATCAATGGAGTCACATCACTGATGGGTGTCACACACAATATACTTTGCTTTAATAATTGTAATCATTGTTCAAGTCCTTGGATGCATCCAAAGGAGGGCAGCAAAGCTGGTGAAAGGGCTGGAAGGAATGTGCTATGAGGAGCAGCTGTCACTGTGTGCTCCTCCACCAACCTGACTTTTACCTCCCATAACCCTGCCCAAGTGATAACCACCCATGGTGGTCATAATGGGTGCATCTAGTCTTGATGGCTGCATCCAGCTCAACATGCTTTTGGGGGGACAGACAACAACACAATAGCAAAGGGCTAACTTGAGCAATACACCCACGTAACCACAATATTGGTACTGGAGTCGATATGCAAATATGACTATATCAGTCACCCCCATAAACAGTGAACAGCCCAAGAGCCCTTTGAGCTCTCCTGCATGGCAGTGGGCTGCACACTAGGATCTCCCCTTGAGGAGGGATGCCTCTCGAGGCTACTTCTCAAGATGAAGAGATTCCTTGTCTCAGCAGATCCTTGGTAAGTGACTATTAACATACTAAACTTTGAAATCTTAGCTAAGTGATATAAAGTATTGATTGCACATATATAATCCTTTAGACATAAACCATTGACCAAGTCTGGGAGTAGGATTGGATCCAGCCAAACCGAGAACTGCTCTCTGAGAAGTTTAGAAAGTAAGGGCATCCTTTCTAAACCTTGTGGCTCAACGGGAGGATCTCCCTGAAAGTTTTGTCTGACCCTGTCCTCTATGCAGTAAATAACCAAGGGTGCCTTGCCACTGAGTCTTGTTAAATTTAATATCAAACTTGGTTAAATCTCTGTTTTATATCAATAAATGTATCGTTGCTTCTCTCTATGATCAGAGTGCATCACTCCATCTGCAACAGTAGCTAAGGACTCAGGGTTTGTCTAGTTTGGAGAGAAGGAGGTTGAGGGGCAACCTCATTGCTCTCCACAGCTTCCTGAAGAGGGGAAGTGGAGAGGGAGGGGCTTCTCTCTTCTCCTTGGTACTCAGTGATAGGATGCATAGGTATGGGTCAAAGCTGCACCAGCGGAGGTTTAGACTGGACATTAGGAAGCATTTCTTTTCCAAAAGTATGGTCAAGCACTGGAACAGGCTACCTGGAGAGGTGGTCGATGCCCCAAGCCTGTCATTTTTTAAGTGGTATTTGGACAATGCCCTTAGTAATATGCTTTAACTTGGTCAGCCCTGAATTTGTCAGGTGGTTGGACTAGATGATGATTGTAGGTCCTTCCTAAATGAAATAAGTCTAAGTCTATAAGTCTGAGCAATGGTTTTAGATAAATCTCTTGTGCAGTCCATGTTATTTGTGTTTCATTAGTCAAAAACATGATCATATTTTCAGGATATATATATTAGAAGACTGTGTAAAAGATTCTATTAATTAGAAGGTATTTCTCTGTTTCTGGAGTTTTCATAATTTTTTTTTTCTTACGAGTGAACATGGATGACATTGGTTGTATTAGTACAGAAAGATAACAGTATGAATAAAGAGCAAAAAGCTATGAACAAAAATTTTTGAAATAGCTATTGGTAACAAGGGATTTTGGGCTTGCTTAGTAACAAAATATCCTTATGCAGTTGAGGGAGCTAAACTTGAATATGCACATTAAGAAGAATCTCCTACCTGATGAGTTACTGGAGAGATGTCTTATCCAATGAATGGCATCATACTCTGGCTTTATTTTGTGTACAGAACCAATAGCTGTCATCTACCGCATCAGATTGGCTACCTGATACTTTTTGATAAAAATCCAGATACCTCACTGCTCAGCATATGCAAGATTTTAATGGTTAAAACCTGGACCTCTTTAGGCTGCTTCTACGTAAGAATTTAGTGGACCTACTGTCAGATTTCAGACCCTCCAGAAGCACTTTTAACAAGTTACATCTGCCTACACCACTCTATGCATGTGTGCAGGAGTAATGTGGTCCTACTGGGCTAAAATTGGTAAAAAAAAAAAAAAAAAAGCTAGTCCTTCTAAAGATGTCTGAACATATTAAGCATTTAATTTTTGGTACAGTTTTTAAAAAAATGTACGTTCACAAATAGCTCTGAAATCTTTCTACAGAAATGGCATATGTAATCTGTAGATGTCTATATAATCTTATTCCAAGAGTTTTACAAAACACATGACTGGATAAGCCTAATTGATTACAATTTAGTATATATCACCAAGATAAGAAAATATCATTGCTTCTAAATAACTGTTCGAAGATTTAAAATGTGAACATCTGTAATTTCAGCAGCATTTATTGATTTTGCAGATAATTGGTTTTGATCGTGCAATGCTCATTTGCCAAATTTTAATGTAGAAACTTTTTGAATGGGGTCCAGCCTGCCTACAAAATTTCTAGTCAGTTAGTGATTTTGGAGATGGAACACTGAGCAAAGTAACTGTGGGATCTCAAACACCGTTTATGAGGGTATGTCTATGTACAGGTTTTGGCTGAGACAGAGTCAATATTTTTCATAGCATCTTGTATGGTAGTATGTTTTGGATTTGTGACCAAAACAGCGTTGATAACATACTGAAGTTTTAGCTCTTGCTGAACAGTGCCTACACAGCGTCAAGACCTTTGCTTCTCATACTGCCCCACCAATGAGTAGGCTGGGGTGGACAGGAGTTGGTAGGGGACACAGCCAGCAAAACTGATCCCAGCTGACCAAAGGGATGCCCCATACCATATGACCTCATGCTCAGCAATAAAAGCTGGGGGAAGAAGGAGGATGGGGGGATGTTCAGAGTGATGATGTTTGTCTTCCCATGTAACAAATAAGCGTGAGTCCTGCTTTTCTGGAGACAGCTGCACACCTGCCTGCCAATGGAAAAGCAGTGAATGAATCCCTTAATTTGCTTTGCTTGTGCACACGGCTTTTGCTTTAACTATTAAACTCTCTTTATCTCAACGCATGAATTTTCTCACTTTTACCCTTCTGATTCTCTTCCCCATCCCATTGGTGGGGGAGTAAGCGAGCAGCTGGGTGGGCCTTAGGACTGTTGTTAACCCACTACAGGCTATTTCAAAGAGGCTGCCTGCATTCGGCATGTGATGTCAGGTCACGTTCACTTGCTTGTAATCAGTTACATAGTTATCGTGTGTGTAAGTCACCACTGAATAGTTAAGTTATTAATAGTTTGATAACTGCCATAGCCACCTAAATATTAATTAAAAGTTACTCAGATGCAAAGAAAAATAGCCTACATTGAGAGCTAGCACATAAAATTTCAAAACAGGCTTTTTATTGCCTATTTTTTAAAGAAAAAATAATTAGGAAAATATCTCATTTCCCTGGAAAAACACCCAAACCAGTTGTCTGTTCAGAAGTCTTCTGCTGGATGCCTCTTGCATTTCCTTTCAATAATACAAAACCAAATATCAGTAGTTAAAATTTTCTTGACCAGAAAATAATAATTAGAGAACTAAAATTACTTTCTACCTGTATTACATTAACAACTGGATTAATGCACAAGGGACTGAAATACATCACTGATGTGCTTAACAAAAATTTACTGCAAATAGTATATTGCCTCTACTGCATTCCTTAACTTTTTCCATTCTTTAACTCTGGTCACACAGCTGTCATCTAATTAAGTTGTATCCAGCACAGGAAAGATCTGAGGCAGAGTGAGAGCTGCCATATAGGGTCATACAGAAATGACATTTATCCCTACTAAATGGTCAGAGGGAAAGCAATAGAGTGTATAAGATAAGGCTTAGATAAAGCAATTCTCGTCCTCATATAGCTGCCAAATTTCCATAATCTGCAGTTCAGGGAATTTTCCAAGCCAGAGGTTACATCCTCAGGGTCATGTTTAGCAGCCCGAAAGACTTATTCTTTGTGCATAGGTCCAATCCGTTTTTGAACTCTTTTGTACTTTTGGAATTCATAACATCTTGTGGCAATAAATTACATGTTCTAATTGTACTCTATGTGGAAAAGAATTTCCTTCCTTCACAACACCTTTCCAGTGTCTCCTACGTTTTGGGGTATAAGACATGGACTGGATGCAAGTCAAGGAGAAAGAAAGGATGAAATGCCATTCTTAATGGAAAAGTGATGAATACTAATTATGCTATACTGTTCTTACTGTAATGACTAGATATATTGTCACTGGCTTCAATGGAGGAAGGCACTGAATAAGTTTCTATAGCTGTGAGGCAAAAAAGGTTTTGCTGTGTTTTTACAGACTCTGATCCAGAGACTTCTGCAGAGCTATAACAAATTTCTTAGCACGCTTTTTTTTTTTTTTTTTTTTTTTTTTTTTTTTATTGGAAAAGATCTTTAGGATTTGGAATTACCCTGAAAATTTTTCACCATTAAAGCAAGGACCTCACTTTCTTCAGAAAAACAACTCTACCTCCATTGTCTGAAGCACATTTTGCAACTTTAAACAGATGTTTTAAAACTGTAACTTGGTATACGGCTCCAGATACTTTTCCTGATACCAAGAAGGACTTCCTACAATCTGTCGCATTCACCCCTCACAGATATTCTGAGAACTGTTGTACTAAAGAGGTCAGTAAACTGATGCAGCCTAACAGCTTACTTTTTCCAACCTGGTTTCACAATTACTGCCATATCTGCAAGGGAAGTGCAAGAATAAGAAAAGGCAGCTAGACAACAGAAATTCCTGAAGCTAGCATGCCTGTCAGCCAAAAGTAAGTGAAAGCATAACCCTACCATCCCATCCTACATCTGCTCACTTGCTATGGAAATAAGACAGCAGTAACTGATTTATACATCTCAAGGCCAGAACAGTGTCAGTGGCTGACATGATTTCTGCTAAACTGCCAGCAGTCATTGCTCTTCGGTAACAGAGAATATTAATGAGCCTTAACCACAATCTGCTCCAGGACTCCTTCCCACAAGGTGTTACAGAAAGGACTATGCTGCCTATGTTTTATAGGCACCCTCCATATGTAAATTCCATTTATTTTTGTTTCATGATATAAAAGATGTGAAGGTTTTAACCCATAATAACGTGGTGGGTTTAGCTATCAGTCGAAATGCCAATATTTGTCATAGAATAATTGTCCACATTGCATATGGTATCCAAAAAGAGGCTTTTGAAATGCAAGGCAGACATAGGTCTATATGACATATTTCAACTGTTGATTTTTCGATTTCCGTCTACTATTTCTCAAAAGAACAAGATTAAGAACACCAATCAAAACTTAATGAACTTCACTATGAGGTAGCATGGGTTTAACTACCGTTTTTATTATTTGAACTGAAACACCATTATTCAGAACTACACGTTAGTTCTGAACTTGCCTAAGATCTTTTGGAAAAAAACAATAAAGGTGCTTTGAAATCTTTCTTATTTAATGGCTAGTCAAAAGAAGAACTCAGTTATGTCTATAATAAACTCTTGATTTATCAATCTTATCAATAACCCATAAATGAGAGACTCCACAGACCTTCTTTCTAATATGAAAGCTGTTTATTCATTTAGTCATTTATTTCTCACCAGTAGTCATCCCTCATAGACAAACATGGCATTTCACGGAAGTAATTTGTACTTTTCCGTTGGGCATTTTTGCTAAATTTGCAGTAATCAGACAAACTATTTAAAGAGTATCAGGTTTTACCTTCAACTTCTTGTTAACAGAAATAAAAACTCCACAATACTGCTAGTCTATTGGATACTGATCCTGCCCTACTTGGGCTGAAATATAATTTGTTGCGCTTGAGAAGTGTAATACCATTACAAACATAAAAATAACATTTTGATGCAAATTGTTGATAACTGCCTGAATTTCGATGCTCTTAATGAAATAGACTGATGATGCTGTGCGAAACATGGCCAGTGTGTCGGAAAGTTCTCTTTTGCCTATGCCCATGGCAAACAGTGCTGCAAAACATCTGAAAAATTTGTTAAGCACTCACAAAAAAGAAGGATTGAACAAAACAAAAGCAAAGAAGAAAATGCATTTTCACCATTTCTTTTATTTCCTTTTCTTTTTCTCATGCAGATCTGTCATATAAATTCTGTATTCTATGCAAAACTCAACTGAGTATTGGATTCTTTCCTTGAAGTTTCATGGGATTTTGGGCAGTCCATTTAATGGAAAATCTCTGGTATGTTTCCCTTTGGGATTATATGTAATAACCACAGCTACAGGTATATTAGGCACTTGCTTAAAGCAACAAATTCTTGTGCAATGCATAACAGCTTTCAGGAAAGCTTTTCTGTGTATTTTGGCTGTAGAAGTTCCTAGAAAAGCCAGAACGTTGCTGCTTACACCTTACTGGGTAATATTATGTCGATACCTCTGAGAGAGTGTATCTATCTGCTGCACTATATTGATGCAGAGTTTGGGCAAATGTGGAGAGACAGCAGGTTGCAAAAGATTGAAGCTTGCTGTAAGGAGCAAATGATGAATTATGAGGACATGAAGGTGTTTGCAGAATTTCTGGACCAAAGGAGGTGTTCTGTGATCCCTGAGGAACTGCCACTAAACTACTCACCTGATCCCAGCATTCATGGAGCGATAAAGGTGTAAATCTGAGCCTGCTTGTGTGTGGAAAACTTTAGAATCTCTTCCTCCTTTCTAGATGGTTGTTCTAATGATCAAACTAGTAGGACTACTAGGTAACACTACTGTGAGCGTTCAGAGTAGTGCGTGTGTCATCTGTAAACAAATGATCAATGCAGGTTTATCAAGAAGTTTTATCCTGGAAATCACAATTGCATATATATATACACCTAATTTTTGGGACACAACCCAGGTTTCAGACCTTCTTTTTTAGTATGAGCTGCTGAAAGCCATATAGGTCTCTTTGATCAGCAGGCTAGTTGTTATTAAAGCTGTAATTCTTTCCCTTTGCTGTACAAGAACTAAAGGACCCATCTTAGATTTGTAACTCCTGGGAACTAGGATTGCAGACAGAAGCATTATGCTAAGACACATCATTTTCACAGTCAAAACATTCATGCTAAACTTCTGCATTTCTATTGTGCTGAGGCATATAGTCATAGTACAAATTTGTACAGTGAAATAGATTTGACCTGTAATAGATGCATTTCAATTTCATTCAATATTTGTGAATTTGAACTTGCAGCTATTTGTATTACTTCATGTTCTTTATTGTTGTTTGGGTTTTGTGTGGGGTTTCTGTGTTGTTGTTTTGGGGTTTTTTTTGTAACATGAATTATATGTAAAGGTTATAGCTCCTGAAATTGATGCTTGACCCTACTACATGTACACACATGCAAACAGCATTCGAACAACCTTGTCAGATTAACAGAAAGGCAATAAAGAAAAACAATTATCAATGTAAACAAAATCTTTTCTGTTTTATTTTCGGTGTTACCTCATACCAGAGTCAATAAACCTCACCTCTCCAGTCTGGATCTTTACCTGGATCTTTATGTAGAACATTTGAATTGGCTTGAAGGGAAAGTTGAATAATGTCCTATTTCAACACTTCACAGACAATCAAAAATTGCTTCCTTCAATAAACCTATTATCTTGCAAGTGTATGATTTAATGCAGAGGAAGCACAGGGTTATTCTTAATTTTGCTTTCAATATAGTAACTGGTTTTTTGTATTTCTGCTTGCATGTGCTTCCCTTGAATTACATGGAGAAAACTAATTCCCAGTGGTATGGAAGGTCTAGAGTTCTTATGCATGTCTTGGGCAGTTACAAGCCATTGTTATATTTTTTAATCAAATTACTAAAACTAGTAGCTCTCTGAAATAGAGGAAACCTGAAATCAATAAGTGTTTCTAAAGTATCCTGCATAAGTGACCAGCACAAGGGTCATAGAGGATATCTGAGGTAAATTCAAGATACCATGATTCATTTTGCATTACTTATTCTAGAACCACATTCAATATGCTGCAGAGAGATACATAGAAGGAATAAAAAACACCTCTTCTACTTCCGACTGCTGCCCTTGTAAGTTCCCCATTAATTAGAAAGCATATTTCATTTGTATTAGGAGGTATATTTCTTTTCTATATGTAGCTGCAGGCCAAGAGAAGATGTGCATGTATTTGAAATATATTATTGATTACTGGTGCTTCAAGAATACTTCACCAAAAATAGCACATTAAACGTGTTCCACATGTAAATACTGTAACACAGTTACATGACTTCATTCTGTTAATTTAATAATTAATTTAATTCCATGTATTTATTTAAATTAGTTTAATTTCCACGTATTCCATTCTTTTGTTTTTAAACAGTCAGTTTTAGTAGAAAAATTATTTATGTTTCATCTGCATTAAAAATGTCTTCAGGATAGTAGTCAGAAAAAGGAATGAGAAAACATTAACCATCCATTTGGGAAAGATGTGGGGATCATGGGAGATACTGTGCTTCGTAATTTATTTCCTTCTCTTGCTTCAAACCAGGGCAGCGACAGAGCGAGTGCTGTTCACACTGGCACCGGTTGCTGTCTGTGATTTTGCCTGCAGTTCCTCTTGTCCGCCAAACCTGACTAACTGTTGGGTCACCGACCCCCTGATTTCCACACGAGGAAATCCTTCCCAGTGCTCCCACATGCTCCCGCTCCCGGTAGGCGTCAGTAGCCGGTCGAACTGATCCTTGCTTGGCTAAAGGAAAGCCCATTTCACACCAGATTATTTTGAGCAGATCATACCTGGTGTTTTGGTGGGTTTATGAGCGGTGCACGGAGAGCAATTAGTGCCCGAATGGAGCTACATGAGGATAACAACAGGCGATTACCCTATTTAACAGCTGTTAAGTGGTGTTAATTGCCGGCTATAGACCACAAGCTGAGCAATTTTGTGCAAACTGTACAAACAGAACAAAACAAACGGATGATGTAGGGAGAAAATGGGTCTGAAAAATCCTCTACTAATCCAAAATATGCATACAACTGGAGAGATTATATGCATTGCTGGTGTGAACTATTTGTAGCATACAGTTTGTCAAACCCAATCCGTTACTGAATCGTCTGTGAATAGACAGCATTTTCTATTAATTTCTTCATTATTCACAGTAATTTAATGAACAGTTTGTGTGAACACATTTTTTTTCCATAAGGTTTTCTACAGCAGGGCTAGTTCTTCATAACCTCATTCTTATTGAACAGTGCCTTGATTTCTGTGAAACAGAGTAACGAATAAGATATTTTCAGAATCTAGCCTTAAATTATAAGGTAATAATCAGCAAATTATCACTACAAATGGGAAGAAAATATCTCTAAATTAAATTATGTAGGGTTTCTTTTGTTCTCACTGAAATGTTGAAAATAACTGGAAAAAGTCCAGACAAAAAGTCTTAGAAATATTTTTAGATTTTTTTTTAGGTGCTCAGTTGGTTTTCAGGTCTCTGTTGCTATGAGCGTTGAGTAACAACAGTGCAGTATATGACCAGTAGGACTGGTCACTGTGTACATTGTATTGCCTTAGATTTGCATTGATTTAGATTTTACATGGCAGACAAAGGTTGACTTATTTGGAAAGTATAGGTACCGATGTCGGCAAAGGTCTGGATGCTGTTAAGATCTCTATAAGTCATGGCAGTAATCATGGAAGGAAGTAATTTTAGAGAAAGGTAGAGTTTCACAGGTTCAAAAAGAGTAAGAAATCCACAGTAGTAAAAGGATATGTTGCAAATGAACTCTAAATGCCTATTTGAAATTACTCCTTATGATAAACTACACACAAACAAGCGAAGTAGCTGCCAACAAATGTGCTAGATAACAGCAAAGCAGTGGCTGTTGCTGATCTGCCTAAGGTAAATGTTTCATGCTGGTTGTTTTTCCAAGTGTGAATCAAGAAAGAGGACCCACTACTGTAAGAAAGGCAGGTGTTGCTTTTGCAGAGGAGAAAAGCCATTTCCATCAGAGGTGACACGATAAGGGAATGACTAAGACAAAGAGGCTCCAGCAAAGCCTTGTAGAACATCTCTTATCAGACAGACAAAAGGACAAACTGATTCATACTGGATTAGTGTCTAGAAGGGTGATCAAACATTTAACAAGGGCTAATGACATTGAGCAATTTTTTTAACAAAAAGAAAAGAAATAAACTAGTCAGATAATCCCTTTAGGTGTAGCATAAAGAGAAGTAAACAGAGGCAGGACATCCAGGAAGGATTTTAGGCACTTCGGACAGACTGTGAACCCTGGAGTACCTAACCAATGGGAAACAGGGGAGAGAAAAATTCGTCCGGGATTAGGAAATAAAAAGCTGTGTTTCAAGAACTGAAAGTGTGCATACTTGCTAGGTCACCCGCTCTTGCAAGAACGTGAATAAAAATGTGCTTCACAGAGGTTTCTGCTATTCAGACCAGAACTTAATTCTCACACTACCAAGTATGCAGGAGACTCAAGGACCAGTATGGTCTTATGGTTCTGTTGCTTTAGCTCCTCCTCAGCTTGATGATCTGTCAGATTTGTTTTCTTTTGGTTTTGTTTTATTTTGGAAAGGGTGTTATTTTCCCTAAAGTTTATGTTGGTCTTTCTACACCTAAGTATTTCCCCCTACATGCCCATTGCCATTACAAGCCATGACAAAATCCTTTAATACCAATAAGACCCTTTTCAGTGGACCTCCATGGAACAAAAGAAGGATCTTAATTTTCAGAGAGCCTCATAGCCCATGAAAGTAAATGAACTCTTATTTAGCTGGGAAATGAAATGCTAAACATGTCATCAGAGTTTTTAAAACTGTGAATTTAAAGTGCCTTCTTTCCCTTCCCTCTCTAAAGTTTCTGAAGGGGAGGGGAGTCCTGGTATGTAATAAATACTGCTTATCTCTATGACATGGCACTCAGGCTGTGCAATTGGATTCTTGGGTGTTTTGAGTGTGAATTTTCTTGAACTGTGAAAAGTGCAATTTTAGACTACATCTGATCTTCATAAAATTTGAATATTTACATGGAATTTGACTTTACAAAGTAAATTAGAAGTCTTCTGAATTCAATGATTTTCATATTATCAATGGGAAGGTCGTTTCTATAGCAACTTGTTAAAGGGTATTCAAACCCTGAGCACCATGGATTCTTTTTTCCGTGTTTTTTTGTTTGTTTGTTTCCCCTTACCATTTCTTTTTGCTTAGCATCCCTCAAGAAGAAAGCAATTAAAAAGAGAGAAGAAAAAGAACAGAAGATCTGGTGCTGATAAAATGGCTTTGATCACAGAAGAATAACCAAGGATTGTGACTCTAGGATTTTAACTGTACATTATAATAGATTTAGGAACTGATCCACTAAACTTCTTAGCCACCATCCCCCTGGAGAATCTAGTTACAGATCTAGTCCTTTCTTTAAATAATGGCGGTTGTAGTTTAAGTCTACAGTCTGTGTAAATACACACAAACAGAGAGAGAAGAGACTCATAAACCCAATCTTCATTTTAATATGGCTATATTTTATCTATGTCATTAAATGTTTGTATGCTCTAAGACTGTTTCAGGGAATACAGAGTCAAGTAATGCTCATTTCCTTGATATGCAGCACTTGGTTTGGGTAAATTAATGAAATCCTTGATTTATAGATATTAGGGAGTTGCCAAATACAGAAGCCTACTAGGGATGAGACTAGGGATGAGATTGTGACAACTCCGTACCCCCAGGTCAGACAAGTAACTAAGGCTGAGCTTCTATTCCTAATAAACACACACCCATGAAGTACACGTATACACCACCCTTATACATATATTCACAGCCACCCACACAGATCAACACAGACACACTGGGCACTCACATGAACACCAATAGCATCCTCCAACTCCCTTTTCTAGCTGAGCAAGATAAAGATCTTTTGGTGGAGATATATATACTTATGTACAATGGAGACAGCTCTAGCAGCTGGGCTCAGACAGTCAGTCTTCCCAGTAGCTGCGTCTGGACCCCAGTCCCCCCAGCTGCTGTCACATGGACCTACAAGCCCTACATGGACCCACTTGCCCCACTCCAGCGGCAGGTACAGACATGCTTGCATAAACACACACACGCAAATGGGTCTCCCAGTGCACCCCCAGACTCCATGCTCTCTCCAGCAGCTGCACTGGACCTCTGGTCCTTCTAGCTGCCAGCTTGTCCCACGGTCTCACCTTCAGCGACACACATCCTGCCCCGGTCCCCAGCTCACATCACCTGCTCTCTGGCTTGTGGCTAACGATCACACCCATGCTCATGACAATTGGTGACACCATGGACACGTGGACCTCTTTGACTTCTGGTCCCAGCACCAGAGGCTGTCCCTGAGACCCACACACACACCTCTGCACCCAGGACAGGGAGATGCTCACTCAGGAAAATAGCTGGAAACAGAGTCTGGGGAGAAGCCAGGACACACTGCACTGACCAGGCGCAGGGCATGGCCAAGCAGGTGCACTGACCAGCCCCAGCTTGCACAGAACTGGCTCCTCTATCCACTTATCCAACTATTTTCCCACTTGTTCCTCCCTAAACTACCTCAATCCCTCCCTTTCCCTACCCTCGGTTTGTACCCAAAACATGTAGTAAATCCTGTGCAATAAAAATGCCTTTCTCCTGCACCCCATATGGAGCCCCTTCGCCTTGATGGCATTGACCCCTCAGATGGTGGGGTGATGGAGACCTTCTCATGTTGGCTCGTGATGACAAGTATCACCTGTCCCACAGGCTGATGTTTCCCTGGGAGAGCCCTGTGGGGACTAGTCAAGGCTCATGTCTGTGTCAGCATCACTAGGGCTTCTCCCTGCTCTTGCTCCCTATCATCTTTTGAGGCAGGAATGAGCCTTTGGGGGCCTCATAGCTCTCCTATAATGCCCTGGGAGCAGCCAAGTCAGGGTGTTGTTGGTGCTCCCTATCTGCCATTGCTCCTTGGGACTCCTATTTGTGCAGAGACCAGCCTTTTGTCACATATCCTGACTAACCATGGGCCTGACACAAAATCTTCCAAAGTCAGTGGAAAAGAGCAAGCATTCCTGTGAGCTTGGGATCATGATCTAAAACCCTCCTGGCAGCACTTCTGGCTGCCTAGGAGATGAAATCTAGCTACTCAGAAAATCTTAGAGATGTCCCCTTGGAATGCCTGCATTGTCAAATTGAAGTTATGCAAAGTAGGATCTCACTGCAGAAGGTGAGCTATATTTCAAATAAATAAAGCAGGCTAGCGTGCATCCAGGGAGTCAACAGCAGTACACCATATACAAAACTGCATATCAATGAGGTGAGCAAAGAGGAGAAACAGTCATTGCTCTTTTAAGATAATACGGGCATAGTAGAGAGATTGTTTTCTTCTAACTTCACTAGATTGATGTATCCAGATACACCCCTTATCAAGCAGTGCCCAGGAATGCCTGATGAAATATAATTACAAGTTTATGCATGTAATAAATACTATCTCCCCTCTGCATAGATAATTATGGATTGGTGCTACTAAGCCTCTGAAACCCTCCCCTGCATGTCAAGATGACTATTTCTTCTGTGCTTGCTTTATTCATCCCCTGGCACAATTGCAGTAGTCAGTGTCGATAGGCAGTATGAGTAAAAAATACATACTTCAGAGGAATGCTGCAAACCTTTCTTGCGCTCTTTGCTGTCTTGTTTACTTATACTGTAATTTCTTCAACTTCTGAATGTTACCATAGGACAGATAACACTAATAATATAGATAAAGTAAGAAGATCTCTTAAACCGAAGAGGGATATTTTGGCATTTTCTGTAACATCATGAAGCATCAGGTAAGATGAATCAGGGGAAAAAAACTGACTAAGAAAAAAACAAGTTCTCCCTCATACTCCTTCTGTGATATAAATCAGAATATTTTTACCTTGATATGGTTGACACAAGAGTGTAAAAAGTGTGCCGCTATATCTTTTTCACTGTAAGATTTCTATATTAGTTTTTACTGGATAAAGTCTGAAATAATTAATATAATGACTAGTGACATTGGTACCTGAGACTTACAGGGTAGCATCCTGTGTAATAAATAGACCTCACAGTTTGTATTTCTTGCATTTCATTGTAGAAGTCCTTCTTTGATTTCACTGAAATGGAATGCAATGGAGCACATGAAAATCTAAGCTTTTCCAAGTCCATGGTCATATTTGGGATGTGGGTCATATCTTCCCAGTAGAAGTGGTACAAAGAAGGCTGCAAACACTTTTGTTTGCACAGCAAATTCCTCTCCACTCTCTAACAAACACCTTTCTTCCTTGTACTGTTAATGTATTTACAGAGTGGTGTTTTTCCAGAAATCTCCCCATAGTTGCATCTCTTTTCTCATGAAGGCCTATAGCCCCATGTGAATGCTTGCCTTAATACTACTTCTCAGTATTTGGTCATGTTAGCATTTTGTGAACTTTCCTGCTTTAATTTAAGGACAGCAAAGGTAACTTGATTTAGATGAGTTAATCTATTGTTGCTTCTCCTAGCCACCATCTGAAATGGAATAATTTGCATGTATTTCTTTTAAAAGCTATCAGCTCTCCTGCACTCTTTTACATACATAGGTATGTATATATGTATACATATACACACGTATATATATATACAAATATATATATACACATATACACACACATATATATACAAATGTATATATGTATACATATACACACATGTATATACACACACACATATATATATGAATGTATATATATATATATATACACGTGTGTGTATATATATACAAACACATATATATGGGTGTGTGTACATATATACCCATATATATACTCATAGATAAAGATATATATGTATATACTTCCCTACCCGTTCTGAGGGTTTTTTTCTTAGAGTTTCTTGCTCTTACTTTGCTGTTCTCTATCCAATGTTTTGTTAAGGTTCGTATCATAACGTTGTCACTGTCACCTTAATTTCAGCAACTTCTTCCCATTTTAATAGAATCGTTACAGAACAGCTTGCCTATCTATCTCAAGCATGTCTCCACCTTCTCTTTAAATAACTTCTTACCTAATTCCAAAATCTTCCTGAAAAATTCATTTCCCTTTTCCCTGCTCCCAACAGGCCTCTTGATATCTAAATATTTCCCTTATTACCAGTTATGACACTTGGTTCATTCTTCTATTAGTTACAAAAAGACTTCTCTCCTGGGTTTTACTTATTGTACGCATTTGGTGGCTTAGAGTAATCCCCAGCCACATCAATTCCCTTTTCTTTTTCTCTTTTAACATCAGTCACAGATTTTCAATCAGTCTAGTCTCATGTAGCATCTAAACTAGTATTTACGCCTTTGATATAAAGCACATTTCCTGCTTTTTTTTTCTTGCTTGTCTCCCTGAACAAATCGTATTCTTCTATATCTGTGTCAGAGGTGCAGCCTATTCCACAAAGCCTCTGTGATGACAGTTAAGTTATCATTTTCATCATGAGTTAAGACTTGAAGCACTTCCTTCTACTTCTGTGTTAATAGTTTACAGACATCTAAGGTAGTGTAATTATTCTTTCTATAATTCTGTTATAAATAAAGTCCTTGTCCTCTCCTTCTCCATAAATCTTGAGCTTTAGTTCTGTAGTTTATATATATTCCTTCAGATTTTAGTTCATTCCATTAGAAAAGAGATAGGTTTAGCTCTTCTAAGTGGTACAATCTGTAATAAATTGACAGAAGTTGGAGCTGTACCAATATTAAATCTTTGGAATTGAAAAGAGAATTAGGCCAGCAATCTTTTCTGACTGGGACAGATGTCTGCCGATGATTTGTACGAATTATTATTACATTATTATTTGTCTTGTTATGCTTACCACTACAGAGACAACTACAATAGGATTGGGCCCATACTGTAATGAAGACATTAAGTTTTCCCTTTGGAAACAATAATAAATCCTGTCAGTTTTCTAGGCCTAAGCAATTTCCTTGAACAGTGTAATTAATTTGTAAGAAGACCCCAGCCAACTGTAAAGATTGCAGTATAAAATTGCAAATCAGAAACTTGTTGAAAAATAATACTTGCCATAAAAATGATAACAATAGCATGCAAAGTAATTGAAAAGCAACATGTAAATAAATTACTGTGGTGCTATACTTGCTGCTATGGTTAATGTTATGTCAGCATTTCCATTATAAGATCCATTTTTCAGGGTTTATGAGTCAGCTATAAAAATTAAAAAATATCTTTCTAAGCCTAATGTTGGAAGGTCTTGCCATAGAAAAAGTTTTGATTACAATATCATAGAGGAAAAATACCAACCACTCTTCATGAAATGAATGGCTCTGTCTTAGTTGAAAAACAAGGTATCAGTTTGCAAACATAATTTACACTTTTTGAACTGAAATTGAAGTTGTGGATGCAGCCATAAAATTAACTTGTTTTTCCCATAATTCAGCTATTTACAACATAATCTTAAATGCAATGGGATTGAAGCTAAAGGATTTCCATGGAGAGTCTGTGAAGAATCTTCAAGTGAGAGAAGTTACATACTGCCATCTTAAATCTCACTGCCTGCCCCACATACTCCTCTGTGAAGAAAAATTTATTAGAACTAAGTTTCACATCACAAAGGACTGAGAATATGTCTGTAGTTGAGTCACTCCTGCCAGATTATATTTGTACGGGAACAATTCAGTGAAGGCATTTAAGCAAAGATTTAGCAAAGCAAAAGTGAAACTACACCAAGACCTCTTTCTGCAGGTGAATTTTGTTGGATTGTTTGCCTTCACAGGTATTAAGAGAAGATATTTATTTACCACTTTTTATACAATACTTTCTAGATTTAGAACATGTTATGTCTAAATAATGGAGTAATCGGTAATAATTTTGGGTGTGAATGATATAATGGGAGACTATTAAGGGAAGGTACCATATATGCTTTACCCATACTTACTCTGCAGCTTTCTATTACTTTGGAACACAGACTGCTGAATTGCATGCATCTTTGATCTGACTAAATACAGCATCCCTATGTTTTTATGAGGAGTGGTAGTGTTGGAGAGCATTAGTGTTGAGATAATGCTGAAGGACTACGGGCATTACAAAGCGGCAAATACAGTGCAGTCTCATTTCTACTGACTTTTGGGAAGAACCTTGTTGTGAACCACTCCCTGATACCATTTTGAAGATAAGTAGTTGGAATGCTTCAAAATAAAGTCAAGGAATGAAACAACCGTTGTGTGAATGACCTGGATTCCAAGAACCAGAAGGCATATGAGGACTCAAGTTATTTACCAGTGAGTATATCCTTCAAAAACCTATTCCTTATAACTACCATATATTTTGTTTATGAGCAGAGATCTAGGAATCCGCATAAAACCTTTAGCTAGACTCCATATTCTAACCGACATAAGTTTATGAGGCATTAAAATCACACTTCTAACAAAATGGTGTTAGAGAGAGAAAGCGCTCTACACAGTGACTACACTTTGCTTTTCAGGTTGCAAGATGAGCTACAGTATTACATTCTTCTGTGTCTGCAGTGTAAGTATTTTTGGATACTGGATACATGTGAGTATGAATCTAGGAACTCCAGTTTAGTTGCCTGCATTGCTGTATTTACAGATACTAGAAACCTTACTTTTCTGGCAGAGGCATTTCTAAGAAACTCTTTCTTCAGAAGGTCTTCCTTCCTTGCACGTATCAGCAGAACAGAATCACAGAACAGCTGAGGTGGGAAAGCAGCTCCAGAGATCAAATCCAACCCCCTGCTCATAGCAGGATCACCTACAGCAGGCTGCCCAGGGCCATGCCAATTGGGTTTTGTGTATCTCCAAGGAAGGAGATTCCTCAGCCTCTCTGGGCATCCTGTTCCAGTGCTTGACCATCCTCACCATAAAAAAAGTTTTTTTCTTATGTTTAAAAGAAATTTCTTGTATTTCAGCTTGTGCCCATTGCCTCTTCTCTATTCACTGGGCACCACTGAGAAGAGTCTGGCTCCATCTTCTTTACTACCCACCATCAGGTATTTACACGCATTGACCCAATCCATCTCAGCCTTCTCTTCTCCAGGCTGAACAGTCCCAGCTCTCTCAGCTTCTCCTCGTATGACAGGTGCTCCAAGCCCTTAATCACCTTTGTGGCCCTTTGCTGAACTCGCTCCAGTAAGTCCGTGTCTCTCTTGCACTGGGTAGCCCAGCACAGGGCACAGCACTCCAGATGTGTCTCACCAGGACTGAGCAGAGAGGAAGGATCACCTCCCTTGACCTGCTGGCAACATTCTGACTAATGCTGACTGTCAAGCTGTTGGTCTCATTACAGTCGTATCCCTCGACTTTAGGCATTGATGTTAGGATCCCATTTGAGATTAATTTAACATTTAGGTCTAGGAGTGTGCCAGTATGTGCTATCATACTTCAAAGAATCATAGAATGGTTTGGGTTAGAGGGGCTGTAAAGACCATCTAGTTCCAACCCCCTGACATGGGCAGGGACACCTCCCACTTGACCAGGCTGCTCAAAGCCCCATCCAGCCTGGCCTTGAACACCTTCAGGGATGTGGCATCCACAACTTCCCGGGGCAACCTGTTCCAGTGCCTCACCACCCTCACAGTAAAGAATTTCTTCCTAACATCCAATCTAAATCTCCCCTCTTTCCGTTTAAAACTGTTACCCCTCGTCCTATCACTCCCGTCCCTGATAAAGAGTCCCTCCCCAGATAACTCACCTAGTTCTATTCAATATTGTCAGTGAGGAATGGAAAGCTATTCAACTCAACTGAACACAGGTACCCATGGTGGGATTCAGTGGTCTAAATGGAGGTGGTTTGTGGCATTTTAGAAGGTCCAGGGTATTCCCTATTCCCTCCAGCTGCCACTCAGTGGAAGATCATACATTGGAAACTGTCATTCTCTAGAAGCCACTGGCAACCTGAGTTTAGACATTAATGTAACAACTAACCTTAGACAGCTAATCACCTTCCAGTTTCCATTTATTATAACTTTATTTATAACTGTGTTATATAACTTTATCCACATAAGCTAAGGTTCCCCTTGGAGTCACCAGAGCTTCTGCCAGAGGCAGTTCAGAGGAGATCATCGCCTTCCACTTCACCAGCTGAATTAAAGTGATGCCTCATGCCCTCTGTTCACTCAGTCCTTCTCCTGGACTTACATATCCAAGGCCTCTGTAAGACAGAGAAGAATTCTGACTAGGCTAGTGTTTCTACCAGGACCATCAACAGATAAAGGAACAATAAAAGAAAAATGCAATCCTAAAATACCTGAGAATTAAAAAACACAAATGAAGAGCTGATTATAGGTCATCTTTTCTTTCCTCCAGATTTTGCTGTAAATAACATGCTTTAGTAGTGCTACATCTAGTATCTCCCAGTGATTTTATTTACAAAGCCTCTCATTATTACCCACTCTCCCAATGTGCACTTTAAAGAATGTGAATTGCGTTAGTGTGATTACATTTGCATTAAACACACGGTTAGTTTTTTAAAAGTACAAATGCTTGTAATTTTATGGCACACCCACATGAATTACAAAATGATGTATAACAAAACTTTGCCTGATTTCATAATTATCTGTTGTTAGCCCTGGTTAATTAAATATTCAGCACAGACATGTTAATCCTGAAAGTCTCACTGGCACCCTCTCTTCTCCTCTCTTGACTCTTTTTTTTCCACATTCCATTGAGTTACAAGCTGTTTCATGGGATCTGTAGAAAGAAAAATGTTCAACAGCTACGGATATATGCAAATCTTTAAACAACCATACCCAAAGTTAAAAGTGGAAATTTTAATATGTACCTATTATTTCTGGCAGGCATATATTAAATTGCTTTGATCATATTTCTTTACTAAGCTTCCTTATCTGGGTGAAATATAGCCTCTTAGAGCTATTTTTCCCCTCTTCATTTTCTCAGAAAGTTAGCTTGTATTTTATATAGCATAATCTTCTAAAATTAGTTGTTTTCTATTTGTCAGTGGTGTATTATATGAGCATCTAAAGATATTTGGAAGCATGCAAAATTTGGGTCTTGAAATATCTTGTTCAAAAATAGAAAGTGTGGGAGAATAATTACTGTATTGTTGTACCTTAATTCATATAAATAAAATGTCCACCCTTGCTATCATTCAAGTTAACAGCAAGGTCCTCTGTGGCTTCAGATGGAATATATTATTAAAGCATGCAGAGATGCTATTATTTGCATAGGAGGTAGAACTCTTTCTTTCTTCTTTTTTTTTTTTTT
>VXBH01009419.1:27231-59734 GCA_013400035.1 Rynchops niger
TTTTTTTTTTAAGAATTAGGTACATGACCTAGGCAAATCATCAAGCACCTTTTTTTGCCATCAGAGAGAGCGAGCAGCACTTCCCAATGTTTCTTTTCATCCTAACATAGGCATCCTCAAGAAGTGTCTTTAGAGGTTAACTCATTTCACCTCCGTTGCTCCACTGGCTATAAAGGAAATTAGTTTTGACTTGGGAAACAACTCATTTTCCTACACATAGACACCTAGTGTAGATGTACCGTGCAGTATCCAACCAGAAAGGCAGGAGGTTTAACCTTGGACTTCTGTCAGATGCAAGCTGTATTTTGATGTGTCAGATATTATAGGGGAACTGAAAAGCTGCCAATGCCTACATTTAAGCCGTTGAATCAAGTTTAGATGTCTATATTTGAAGCTGGCTAAAGATAGGTACGAAATGTTACGAAACAATCCACTGTGCTTCTTTTAATGGTAAGCTCAGGGAGGTCTTTTTTCCAGCAAATAGTTTATTCACCAAAATAAACACTTACAATATATGGAATCATAAAATTAAAATTTTCGTTTCAGTGCTTGCTTTTATATTTTTTAAAGCTTAATAAAGAATGCCAAATTGGAAAAAAAAATTGAACAAATTCTTCATCACTCTAAAAAAAAATGTTGATTGATAAGCTAAAATACTGGACAGGTTATTTGTCTTTATTCAGCCAAAACTGCTTCAACACAATTACTACCAAAAGCAACAACAACAAAAAAGCCCATCCCAAAACAAAAACAACCCAAAAAAACCCAAAACCAAAAAATGCACACCCCAATACCCACCCCAAAACAAAACAAAATAAGTCCCAATGATTTGCTGCACAAAGTTTAGGTCTTATATATGTCAGATTTTACATTTCAAGATGCAGTCTCTGTTCTGAAAACACTACAGTGTATATTAAAAAAAAATTACTTTGAGAAATTGCATGCTTCATACCTTTTTTTTGTGCATGAAACATAATTTCTTTACCTGTTTACCTATCTTGATCTCCTCCAAATCACGCTGTTCCCTGTATGTACACCTAGCCTAAATTTAATTTCTTGGTTTTAAACTACTCTACTACTGCTTTCAGCACATTTAGTGGTGGCTTGTACTGTGCAAATGAAAGGGGAGTCAATCATTATGCTTTTAGAGCCTTTTATTTCTCAGTTAATAATGATGATCTTTGAGCTTGGTCCTGCAAATGATCATTCATGTGAGTAAAATTAGGCATATAGATTTGCATTTGTAGGATTACTGATAATGGAAGCTTTGGCATTGTTAGGTTGCTACGCAAATGAATAGTAATTCTCCTTTTGAGTCCTACGTTCCCTTCTTAGGCAGGTGAAGTGTTACTCACTTTCTGTGAAAGTTTAATGCTTCGCAAATCCGAACCCTTAGATGTGCTGCTCTTAAACCATGTTTGAACTTTTAAGAATCCATTGCAGCAATTCCATCATAGAAATTATGTTGGGCATTAAAGGGATAGTTGCAGTTATATAAGCCTCTGATCGAGTTGTTTTCCAAAATACCAGCATTGGAAAAGACAATAATACCATCATCAAGACCCATGTGTACAAGCCCATTTGCATCTTTCATGTATTATGCAAATCAAATATTTTATTAAACATTTAAAGTAATTCATTCCCTCTCATATGTTTATCTCTTTATTAGCTGTACAAAGCTGAGCCATTTTCAGTGCAGTCATTATTGTTAGTTTGCTCCTGCTCTCCACTCCACATGTGTTTTCCCTTAGCTTTACTGCCTTGCAGAAAATGCACTAGTCCATAGAATTATACAGAATTCAGAAGAATAATAACAACAGAGATGAAGCTAAAAATAATAACTTACATTTTACAGTGGCCATGTCTTAAGGACCCACAATCAGTACCACACAAAGCACTCCTGCATGGTTGAATTCTGTATTCTTTGTTGCCACACTGCAGACACACATGTTGCAGTAATGGAAGTGTTATTTCCTCTGATAACCATAGTAATTCATCAGAATATTTCTCCTCCTTCTTGAACAGTTTTTCCCCAGTCTTCCTGCATTGAAATAAATTAAACAAATTTAGATCAGTTTTGGCTCAACTCTTTTATTACTTTGTCAAAGTCTTTTAGAGCAAACCTCAGACTCAGTTCTCCTTGTCCTCTGTGGCAACAGTCATTGCAAACATCATTAAGGATGTGAGGTCTCTCCCTTAATTAAGAACTAAAAGGTTTCATTTCCTAAAACAAAAGCATGTGGCAGGTTTTATTGATCTGGTCTATGTCGCCAGCTGAACACATTAGCAGGGGTTATTGATTACTCTAGCGGTAATGAGCTTTGTTCCTCGTCAGGTAAAGCACATTCCTAAGAAGATCTTTCCTACAGAGGCCTATATGTATATATGCATTCACCAAGATATACAACGAAGGAGGTTTTTAAAGTCTTTATTGCCTATGTATCATTTTTTAAAATTTAACAGCAATCATTAGAAAGGTTATTTTCCAGTCATTATGTTGTTATAATTCCTTCTGAATGCTAATGATGCACTTAGGAATGAGTTCAAAACCAAAAGAAGCACAGCATTATTTTTTTTAAATGTAAGCACATATGGCTAATACTGCTTTTAATAACCCCCAGCAAAAGAACCACCGTTATATGTTAATGAGCAGCTGTGGTG
Source organism: Rynchops niger (assembly GCA_013400035.1). NCBI lineage: Eukaryota > Metazoa > Chordata > Aves > Charadriiformes > Laridae > Rynchops > Rynchops niger. The sequence continues at coordinate 29,893 of VXBH01009419.1, forward strand.
AAGTACAACGTGGATAAATAATTGTCTAATAGAATGCATAGGATCTCTCCCCAGTTTTGAAAAATAATTTTGGACTGACAACTGTCCTAGTTAATACCGTAACAACATTTAGTTCAAATTTGGATAAGATTCTGCTATTTAGAAAGAAGCTTCTTATATTCAATAGCACTTCTGTGGAGAGAAGACTTGATAGTTTCTGGAAGCTGTAATTAGACGAGTTAAGATCCAGCTTAGGATCAAGAGGGACCTTGCAATCAACAAATCAGAGATGAAGGGAGGCCATCTCAAGTGTATGAACACAAATAAGACAGGACATCATGACAGGGAGGCTTTCTTCATACCCTTTCTGGGAAATCAGCACAAGTGGGTGTATCTTTGAGCTGCCCAGTGCCCAAATACTCACAGCCTGGGGAGCAAACAAAATCATATTAAGGTAAAGAAGCTGCTTGAGAGTAGTCAACATGGATTTACAAGGGGGAAATCATACCTGAACTGCCTGGTAGCCTTCTGAAAAGAGAACACCGGCTCAGCGGATTAGCTGATGTTGTTTATGATGACTTCAAATGTTGACACTGTCTCCCATAAAATCCTCAGGAACAAACTGATGAAATACAGGATAGATAAGCGGGCGGTGAGATAGATTGAAAATTGGCTCAACTGCAAACCTCAGAGGGTTGTGATCAGCCACATCAAGTCCAGCTGGAGGCCAGTCACTAAGTGGCGTGTGCCAGGGTTCAACACCAGGGCCAGTTCTGTTCAACTGCAACATGTTTGCAGATGTTACTGAACTGGAGGCAGTGGCTGACACACCATATGGCTGTGCTGCCATTCAAAGAGACCTCAACAGGCTGGAGAAATGGGCCAACAGAAGTCTCATGAAATTCAACATAGAGTAATGCAGAGTCCTGCAGCCGAGGAGGAATAGCCCCAGGTACCAGGAGCAGGTTTGGTCTGAATGGCTGGAAAGCAGCTTGGCAGGGAAGGAGTTGTGGGTCCTGTTGGACGCCAAGTTAAACATGAGCCAGAAATGTGCCCTCCCAGCAAAGAAGGCTAACAATATCCTGAGCTGCATGAGGCACAGTTTTGCCAGCAGGTCAAGGGAGGTGATCCTTCCCCTCCGCTCAGTCCTGGTGAGACACATCTGGAGTGCTGTGCCCTGTGCTGGGCTACCCAGTGCAAGAGAGACACGGACTTACTGGAGCGAGTTCAGCAAAGGGCCACAAAGGTGATTAAGGGCTTGGAGCACCTGTCATACGAGGAGAAGCTGAGAGAGCTGGGACTGTTCAGCCTGGAGAAGAGAAGGCTGAGATGGATTGGGTCAATGCGTGTAAATACCTGATGGTGGGTAGTAAAGAAGATGGAGCCAGACTCTTCTCAGTGGTGCCCAGTGAATAGAGAAGAGGCAATGGGCACAAGCTGAAATACAAGAAAATCCTCTTAAACATTAAAATGTTGGTTGGGTTCTTTGTTTATTTTTTGTTTGGTTGGTTTTTTTTTACAGCTAAGGTGGTCAGACACTGGAGATTTGCCCAGAGAGGCAATTTTCTTTATATAGTTAATGTTCTTTATAAACTTAAAGTTTCAAAACTATCTAAATTTTTGTCAGCAAGGACAATGATGTTGAACAGAGGAATAAAGACAGGTTCTGGAAATAGAATATGGTTGAGATGTAAAAAAACCCTCAGAGATCTAACCTCTGCTTTAAAAATTTCTGAGAACAAATACAGAAATTTGCAAATGCAGTTGCAAATCTTTTAGTAATACTTGTAAAGGTGGCATACTATCAGAGAACAGCATGACCTCAACCATGTGTAAAGTTTTAGAATGCATTTTACAAGAAAGAAAAATCAGACACATTAAAAAAAATGGAAAATAAGATAAAATCAACAGAGCTGTTCTCATTCATAAAATAATTAATTTAGCAAAGGAAGACAGGCAAGAATGTGGAATTGGTTATCAAAAATAAGAAATAATGGGTTTAGCAGGATAAAGAAATAGGAGCCTGGATTGACATTATGAGTGGAGCTATTTAAAAAAACGTCATGGGACCAGCATTATTTAATCATTTTTTCCAATACAGAAAAATAAGTGATACCTTTGGCAGAAAAAAGGTATTATGTTAATGATGATTGTTGATGACTGTCAATTTGGAAGCAGTGTTAACATACCAAAAGATCAGAATCTATTTTACAGAGGAAAGCTAGGGTGATACAGAAAAATGGTGAAATATAATCATGGCCAGGCATCTATCTCTTGATTTATCTCAATTTAGACAGATCTGAGGTTAGTTATTGCAGGTAACCTCTATGATCAGTTGAAAGAAACAGGCACCTGCAGATTGAGATGCAGGATCCCAAGTGATGGAGTCGCTTTCTGGGTGAGCATTTTGTTTGACTGTAAATGGAGTTCGAAAGATGTCTAGTTATGACTATCCCTGTTTTACAGGATTAGTGAAATACATTTCAGCCATAAACCGGAAGCCCATCAGTTGCAAAACTTTACTGGTACCAAATTACATTTAATCTACTTCAGCAATTCAAAGCAGTTAGCCCCATGTATGACCCTTAAACGGCTGCAACAGTTCTGATGTCTGTTAAAATTGTAAATTCTTTTCCCTTTTTTGGCTTAGCATCCTAATACTCCTATTAAATATGCCCTGCTCAGTGATGCGGTTACACAATACTTTGTTTATTCCTAGTGAAAATCTGTCAGCATTTGCTTGGCAACTTTTAATTGTTACTTTGCAAATCTGACCATAATGGGAAGGTTTCCAGCGTGACCTTTATCTCAGCCCAAAGTATCTTTATAATTCCCTGTATCCCAAGTACATTTGAGGAGCAGAAAACATAACAGAGGCCCTAGAATAACTGTGTGAGTCTTAGTAGTTTTAGAGTGTAACTATGACTAAGATACTTCTGCATATAGGGATAATTCTAATTTGTCTGGAATATGAGAGAGAGGGAGAAAGGAATCCTAAAGTTTTAGCCAATTGGAGGATGATGGTGAGCCACCATCATGATAAAGTCATCACAAAGACAAAGCCGTGACCAAAACTGTTCTAGAAACTAATCATCAGTCACAGACAAGATCTCATCTGGAATACTGTATACCCTAGTCATTCAATACACATCTACGCTGCCAGCTACAACGCAGTCGGGAACAAATTTAAGTGCCAGGCTTCATTCTCCACACTGCTTAACTGTCAGCTCACTGTCAGGGTGACAAGCAAGATTTTCTCAAGACAGGTTGATTCCCACTCAGGGGACAATGCCATCCAGGTTCTGTATAAATAAGGTCTGCCTGACACAATTCTCTGTAGTCTTGCAGTATTATCCAAACGAGTTTTGTACCTTTGAATACTCCTACGTATGCCATGCACCAGGGCGCAGAATGCATATTCTCATTTTCATGATATAAAACCTTTTCCCTAACAAACTGCAATATAATCGTTGCATTGTTTCAGGCACTTTGAAATTATCCCCACTATCACCACTGCCACACGTTAGCCATTGCATACCTCAGGGGCACTAGCTGGGCCTGAAGATGCCAAGGGCCGGGGTGTGCCTGTGGATGTAGCCAGTCTGCCAGGTAGGGGCTGTCCCTGGCACAGTGTGGACATGAGCACGTCAATTCTACCTGGCATCAAGGACAGGGGCTGCTCCTCTTTCTTTTATTTGTCAGAACAGACACATCCTTAGGCTCCAGAAAGATTAATTCAGACCAATAGTCCAAAAAGGACAAATAGACTGGGTATTTGAACTCCTTGTTCTACAAGAAAAGAAAAAAAAAAATTATTAAAACACATTAATTCCCAAAGGGCACATAACTATCACCTATAAACATATCTGTGATGTAAGTACTAGAGAATCAGAATTATTTTTGAGCTGATCCAGTATTTTCCAATCTTTTCCAGTTTGTAGACATCTAATATTTCTTTAGGAGTTTTTGATGGCTTGAGAAAAATCACATAGATGTTATTATGTAGATGGAATATAAATAGGCTTTTCCCCAATTCCCCTTCCAGTCTCTTTTGAAATAGTCCACAGATACACAGGGGAAAAAAACTCTTATCCCCTCATCAGTAGAAGAACTGAGTGATCCAAAAATAACGTTAGGGTGGGAAATAGGAAAATGTTTCTATTTAATAGGGCACTGAGGTTCTGGAACGTATTTTAAACATGAAAAGTAGTCTCAAATTTAATATTATGAAGACTATTATGAAATAAATTATTTCACAAAACCATTGTGGTGCCCAAGGACTGGGTTGATGAGGGCATTAATGTTCCCTATTGTGCCAAGAAAGTATTGAGTGAACTCTGATCCTCTGACATAGTCAAATGATCTAAAAGTTCAGAAAGGCAAAAAAAACCCTGCACAAAAAAAAAAAAAAAAAAATATACATATACCCCTGTAAAAAAAAAAAAAAAAACCCACAACCAAAAAAACCCAAAACTGTGAAGTACAGTTTAAAATTAATTCTCAGATCATAATTATAATTAAAAAACTTTATTTTCACATATAATTCTAGATCACTCATGCCATGCTGAGATGTTGCTTCTTATCTAAATTGTGGTTAAAAAATAATGTCTTCTATGAATAGAGTAAAAAAGTCTCTGTCACAAAATGAAATGCAAAATCTATGACTCATTCTAATTAAAACAGGAACTCATGACCTGATATTCCTCAAAGAAATGTGAGAAATCCACATTGCGTACTACTACATCGTATTTTGGGATTATTTATTCCTTTTGTAAGGACAAATGTAAGATATTACTGACTCAGTACAACCCTAAAGTTTTACAGTTCAGTTCAGATAAGCACTACAGACTTTACATTTTTCTTTTTATTCTTTTGGTTTGAGGTGATGGATAGTCCTCACTGACCTCTTGCACAGGGACTAGTAACATCCTCTGGCCCAGTTAAGTATGCCAGATCCCCACCCCAACCTACATGGGGAATCCCAGGAAACACCACGGTCTACATGCAACCTCATAAAATTAGCAACAGGGGCATGTTGTACAAGAATGAAGCCGTAATTAACAATACTAAGTGAAATTCAACTCTTAGAAGACAAAAAAATTCAAACTCTCTTTTAGTTTCAAAGTACGAAGAAGTAGACAAATTCAAAACAATTTTGTGGAATGTAAATTCTTTTAAAGAACCTAATTCTGGTATTTTAATTGAAATGAAAAATCTGTACATTCACAAATGCAAATTCCATGTAAAAGCCTAATTTTAATCTTCACCTGAGTCATTTTATGTACCCTCTGTAGTTCATAGAATTAGGCAATGCATATTTTCTAGAAAACAATAAAAATTCTTTTTATCTGAAAAACTGTCTGCTCCCCTGAAGTAAAATTGAAGTGTTTGTCAGATGGCAAATAATCACTTAGAATTTTATTACCTGTATCCCTTACTCTGTAGATAAGCAACAGGCATAATCCCATGGTTTTACATAGGTGTCAAATCTGGGCTCATTTGTCAACTACATGCTTCAGCATATGAAAAGTTACCACTAATCCATACAATACTGTGTGTTTCTGAAAATCATGAACTGAATACCTAGTAATGGTCGACTGCTCTTTTTTCTGAAGTGTCTAAAGGTTTCAGTAATTAGGAAAATACATCTCCTTACAGAGTTGAAAGCATTGAAAGCCCTACTTGAACTAGACTAATTATTTAAATTGCATGGCAGCATAGCTGCTTCAAAAATTAGCTAAAAAGAAAAAAAGAAATACTTTTTTTTTTTTTTTTTTTAACCAAGAATGACAGGCTGATATTTCATTTCTTTTAAGCTTGTCTTGGTTTAACTCCAGACAACAAATATGCACCCCACAGACACTTGCTCACTACCCCCAGTCTAGATGGGGGAGAGAGGCAGAAGAGTAAAAGTGAGAAAACTCATGGGTTGAGATAAAGACAGTTGAATAGGTAAAGCAAAAGCCATGCACGCAAGCAAGGCAAAACAAGGAATTCATTCACTGCTTCCCATCGTCAGGCAGGTGTTCAGCCATCTCCAGGAAAGCAGGGCTCCATCACGCTTAATGGTTAGTTGGGAAGACAAACACCATAACTCTGAAAGTGTGTGTCCCCCCACCAACCTTCCTTCTTCTTCCCCCAGCTTTATATACTGNAGTCTAGATGGGGGAGAGAGGCAGAAGAGTAAAAGTGAGAAAACTCATGGGTTGAGATAAAGACAGTTGAATAGGTAAAGCAAAAGCCATGCACGCAAGCAAGGCAAAACAAGGAATTCATTCACTGCTTCCCATCGTCAGGCAGGTGTTCAGCCATCTCCAGGAAAGCAGGGCTCCATCACGCTTAATGGTTAGTTGGGAAGACAAACACCATAACTCTGAAAGTGTGTGTCCCCCCGCCAACCTTCCTTCTTCTTCCCCCAGCTTTATATACTGAGCATGATGTCACATGGTATGGAATAGCCCTTTGGTCAGCTGGGGTCAGCTGTCCCAACTGTGTCCCCTACCAATTTCTTGTGCACTCCCAGCGTACTCACTGGCAGGGCAGAAAAGGCCTTGAGTCTGTGTAAGTACTGCTCAGCAGTAACTAAAACATCCCTGTGTTCACCGTTTTCTCCACAAATCCAAAACATAGCCCTGTTCTAGCTGCTATGAAGAAAATTAACTCTATGCCAGCCAAAGCCAGCTCAAAGTTGAAATGCAGAATTTGGCAAAAACTTAAGGCACAGTCCAACCCTGTGGTTGCCCATGTGGTTCCCCCTACAGAACACAGCGCCTGCCCCAGTTCTGCACCCATGCATTGGGCAGAGTCCACTGGGGACTTGGGAAAGGTCAATTTTCTTCTTAGGTGTTCATATATGTAGGAGATCAACAAGGAGGATGGGCTCCTCTCAGATAGGTAGTGTCAGGGCTAAATTTACATCGGCTGAATTCTCTGCAAATGCTGTTGGTTTTGAACTTTAGCACTCTGAGATGTAAGACAGACTGCAAAAACGTTGACTAAAATTGTATACTGCTGATCATATACACCATTTGTACTCCTGTCTATAGTAGAAACATGCTAACTATTGGGTTTTGTTTTCTGAGAAAAGTTTGATGCTATTTAATAGAAAGCAAAGGGTTCAATTAGTTTAATAACAAGTAGTTCTATTGGCAACAAACTAATAAAAATAAATTTATATCTGGAAAAGGCTGCTTTTATTCACATCTTATGCTGGAGTTCTATTAAGTTTTTGCTTTTCTATTTGGCCTTCATGGAATCTTCATGGAACTTTTTGCAACTTTGTGGTTTTCAGTGTCCTTACCATTCCTCTATGGTTAAGTTTGTCTGAAAGGCTGCGCCAAGTTCAAAACTTGTGAAGAAAGCAGATACACAAAAAAAGAGTATGATTTTATAGGCTACTTCTTTCCAGAAAATAAAGCTATAATTAAATATGGAACATGTAAACAATGTTGCATTGTCTGGAGGAAGGATAAACATACACCTGCTTTCTCCTCCAAATAGTACACAAACAGGAGGTGCAGTACACCTAACCATGAGCATCTATAATTTTTAACAAACCCAGTCCTGAAAAAGATTCTGGTACACGTGGCCATCTCTTTCCAAATATCTGTGACACTAAAAAATCTGCTCTGCATTCTCAAAAATCTATAAAACTTTTAATAAAATTTATAATATGTAATGTAACTTTTTTTTTTTTTACACTCACAAAATGTATTGGATAAAAGAGCTTTGAAATAATTGAGAGTGTAATTTTTTTCTCTCTCTTATGTGTAAGTCGAGCACAATGACTTACAAGCTCAAGTAGCTCTCAAAAGAATAAAAAAGAATTGAACACTCAAAAAGACACCATTGAAGACCCTTACTCTATGTGCCTTCAGCTCCCTGTCTATATGATGAACATCACATTAAGTTCTTACTTTTCTGAGCCATGTTTAAAACACATATAATGGAGGCTGCCTCCACCTCTTGTATTCAACCCACGTCAAGAGAACCGACTAACTGAAACTCAGGAAAAAGTATTGTCTCTCTTGTGGTTTAATTTTTGTCTCAGATGAGTGAAAAGTAAGAAAATAAGAGAACCGGAGCCCTATTATTGGTAACAATAAAATTGATCACCGTCCTTCACTCTAGAATTTTAGAAGAATAACATAAATATCAAAGTATAAAATCATAGGTATACATATTTTTTTTTAATTCAGTTTCTCTATATCAACTTCCTTTTCATCAGCAATACCATAACTTCTAAGTGTATTTCTTGTTTTATAAACAGGGTCTGTTTATAGAAAGAATCAAAGGACATGTTATAACGTTATATATATGTGTAATATATATATTGCATATATATGCAATATAACATGTATTAACGTTAATTTGTTAATTTAGCTTCACAATCTAATATTGCATAGAATTATAATGCTGTGTGTTTACAGTTTTCCATTATAAATATAAATTGCTTTTAAGAACAAGCATAAGTATTTATCTTTTTCTTTTTAGAAGATGAGCGCTGAGTGCTTTCACTTAATGTTATGGCGAACACAATGAGCAGAGTTTCCCACAGGACATGCAGTTATGAGGCTGTGGCTACACCACAGAGCTCTGCTGGGATGCCCGTGCTGGTTAACAGCTTGCAAAACCCCTCCCTATCACCTTGCTGGCATCGCGCTGCTGAACCTCAGATAGAGATCCAGCCCCACCAGCACAAACCGTGCTGCTGGCTCAGGGCCCGCCATCCCTGCACCCCTGCGGGGCACTTACCCACCGGAACCAACCTCATCAGAGCACACCACGTTCCCTCTCTGTTTGCAGCACGACAGCAAAGGCAGTCCTTGAAAACAATACTGTTTCCTACTCTTCACAAAACTGTTGAACTGTTGGGTTTTGGTTTTTTGGTTTTTTTTTTTTTTGGGTGGAAGGGGTGTTGGCTTTTTTGTGTTGTTTGTGGGTTTTGGTGTTTTGGGTTTTTTTTAAATATAAGAGGAAATTATAAAATACTACTAAGATTAGGATTTTGTTCCTCTGGATATTAGGAAAAAAATATTCACCAAAAGGGATGTCAAGCATTGGGGCAGGCTGCCCAGGGAAGTGGTGGAATTGCCATCCCTGGAGGTATTGAAAAGTTGGGTAGGCATGATGCTGAGGGACATGGTTTAGGCAGTGTTAGGTTTATGGTTGGACCCGATGATCTTAAAGGTCCCTTCTGACCTAAACGATTCTATGATTCTATGATTCTGCTTTGATAGACATAACATTTTCTATGAAAATATATTTGGTGACTTGACCCCTGAAAACGGGTTGTCTGTGCTCCTATTTAAAACTAAACCCTTTTCTTTTCATTGGTAACCATTACAATCTGAGACAATTTATGATGGGGCTTTGAACAACTTGGGCTAGTGGGAGGTGTCCCTGCCCATGGCAGGGGGTTAGAACTAGATGGTGTTTTAGGTCCCTTCTAACCCAAACCATTCTATGATTCTTTAAAAATAAACCCAAAGTTTTTCTCAGCTCGATATTTGTTTATGTTGCAATTCAGATCATATTTTAATTTCATAATTTGCAACACTGATATGTGCAGGAGAAACTTGGCATTTAAACATGAAAGACCATACCTAGGTGTGCTGTACTGACCCCAGCTAGCAGCTAAGCACCACACAGCCCTCTGTTCACAGGAGTGAAATCCCCTCTCTCCCTAGCAGCACAGGGGAGAGAACAGGATGAACAAAAGTGATAAAACTCGTGGGCTGAGACAAAGGCAGTTCAATAAGTGATAGAAAGACAAATCTTAAACCCCACAAAACAAGTATCCAAAGGCAGTCACTCGACCCCTCCCATAAGAAGATGACCGATGCCCAGGCATCCTTGAGTAATGGACCGAGTACACTGAATTTTGAAAATCAGCTATTGTGCAGTGCTTAGTGGCATTTAAAATTAAACTTCACATATCCCTTCTTTAGACCCAATTCTACTACTTTTTGAAGTGAGACAATACATCAAAATTCAACATCTTAAAAATTCATTTAACCTCATCAGAAACTGAGACAATAAAATTTCTGAAGAATTAGCCTTCCAAAGTGTCGCTAAAGAGTGATACTGGGCTGCTTCAGGCTGTTTTGTATCAGCAGAAAACTTTGATTTATCACATTTCAACTATCTATAAGAATCTCTACGTGTAGTAAATTTGATACAGATCTCTAGATATCAGAAATTCACTGTTGTGATGCAAAATTACTTTCTCCACTCTACAAATAATATAGGAGGTATAAGTGAGGGGGAAGGAGACATTGCCAGAACAGCCCTGTGCGTGGAAAATGATGGATGCAGTAGCAAGCCCTTAGGATCATAAGCAGTTTGTGCAGGCTATTGGGAAGGTCTCTTCTAATTTCTGTTGATCCTCAGGACCTCAGGGATCAAAGATCAGTAGTTTAATACAATACAGTCACAGCAAAACCAATTTAACAGTTTCCAAGGTTTCCAAGCATTTATCATCTGAAAATGCCATTTCATCACAATCAACATTTCTGAAATAGTATGCCAATCTTGACAAAATTGGATCTGAAAACACAGCTGAAGCAACAGAACATTTGGGTAATATTGGAACACAATGTTTAGATTTTGCAGCTATCATTTTGAAGTCTCTTTCTGTTTCAAAACATATTTTGTTATCTAGCAGGAACGACATTATCCCCAAACTGGCACTGCTTTGATTTATGAAACGACATTCTGACACTGACATTGACTTAGCCGTGTCTCTCTAACTCGCACCCACCCAATAACTCCAAGAGTTTTGTTCTTTGTTATTAGTGTTGTTCTAAACACATGAGGACTTACTGGAGAAAAGGTATTCTGATTTTCAACAAGCTTAAAAACATACCGCCTTATTGCTGTCTCTGGATAAGGCTTTCCCAGATGTTTGGATAAAGTTACATTATGGATGCCCTATCTTCCTTTCTCTATACCATCTTATTGTCATCATCTTTTTCTGTCACTGGAACAGTCTAAAAGAAATCTAACTGATTCCAAGATTTCTAAAGAGATGAATAAAGCTTTATCTTTACCTTTTCTTGTTGTGTCTAGGAGGCGGGCTTCTACGTACAGGTATAGCAGAGTGCTTGGGATGTTTACTTAGGAGAAAAATACTTAAACAAGAAAAATAGTCATGTGACTCGACTTAAAAATAAACTTTCTTGTCTAGTCTTTGAACCTGCCAGAGAAAAGCAGGTTTCTGAAACTGGGCACCATGGCATCTTTATTGAAATCATTGTACTAGCATTAACAAATGTGAGGAGATAAAAGATAGATAGATAGATAGATAGATAGACAGACAGACTGACAGACAGCCAGACACATATATCTGTATATACCTTACCATAGCTATATTGTCATTTCAAATCCACTTGCCGTTCCCTCCTTGTACTGGAACACAGACACACTCTGGCAAGAAGATGGTTCTGCAGCAGTGAAGTATTCAGACTCTTACAGTTTTGCCCTTTGCACCTCAATCAGAACCATGGCTTCTTGCAGAAGACTTCACCTGTAAGGTATTTACAAAAATGAAGAAACAGAAAAGTGAAGCCATTTACCCATTTTCGATCAAAAAGCTAAAGCCAGAGTATGAACTAGAAAAAAACAGACAGACATTAGATTTCCAACCCCCCTAGTTTTCAGTTTGTTTTTCAAGGAGAAAAGCAAAGTCCCAAGGTAGAACTCTGATCACTAAGCTGTAGAACGAGGAATACTATCCTTGTTTTCATTTATAGGAGATAAATACTGCTTTTGCTGAGACATTATAGAAACTCTCCCACACTTTTCACTTAAACAACATTTTAAACGAAGGGATTGCTTTTGTGTTTTGCTTTTTCCCAGAGGTTTGGGGGTAATAAAAGTTTAGTTTTATTTTTCCTCAGAATTGCAGTATTTGTCTAACCTGCAGGTTTCTGGTTTCACGCTGAGATGGAAACACCTCATTTTCCTGTGAGAATAAAATCTGCTGATAGCATTTATCTCAAACAGAATCGTAGCATAGAAATCTAACAAGGAAATTCTCCTGAAATTTCCTAGGTAACCTCATAGAGGGCTTTGCATATAGCTTCACATGAAATATTTGAAAAAAAAAAAAAAATCCTGCTTTTCACATGCAAAATACCTCTTTTTTTTTTTTTTTTTTTTTTTTTTTTTTTTCTTTTTTTTTTTTTTTTAAATTGAAAGCCTTTACAGTTCTGCAGCTGTAAGGCTCCCTGCTCTGCCTGCAATGAGCAGCACTGAACACCACGATTGGGAACCACCACCCAGGAACACGTCCCTCACAAGTAGGGCTAATTTGCCACTGTGGTGGTGGAGGTGAGCCATATAGCTGCATTAGCAGAGTTGGGATGAAGTCTTTCGTAAAAGCCATTATAAACTACTTAAATACAGTAAAGGAAGTGAAGAGAGGCTGGATAACAAACCTCGGGTGTGACTCTGAGCACCTATTAGGAGTAAAATCAGTGAATCAGCAGGATTTACACTAATTCATAACCACGAAAAACAAATGCAAAACCAGTGTGCTGAGGATCAGGTCATGGATTCCCTGCAAAATATGGCCGCTGTTTAAGAATAATTAATGTGAAATATAGGCATGAAAAAAAACCACAACACATTATTTACCATTTTCTGTTGTGCTGTTTTCCCATGTGAATACATCGAGGCAGCTTTTGTCTCACACACAGAGTCTCTGGCCTCTTGCACGCACACACACGTGTGGCTGCAGCTGAGTCGGTGCCACAGAGGACCGGGCAACGGCACAGTGAAACCAGAACCCCAGGAATGGCAGCACTGGGAATGCTCTGGCCTTTTCAATGGCCGGTGAGCCTTCCTCCGCTGTACAAACAAAATGAAAACCAGCCCTTTACCAGCAGCCTTACAGTCCAAACGAAAAAAAAGCAGAGGCAGCTTCTCTGGAGAAGGGACCAGTTCTATTGTACGTTGGTGTATAGGAAATGTTGTGTATTTTAATTCATCAGTATTTTAATACGCGTTGGTCTACCCAAATGGGGCAGCGATCTGGATTTGGGCCTGAGACTACTAATGCAACAATGTTATTAACAAGCAAATCACTACAATAATTATGATTAATACTTTCTTTCAATGTAGCAGTCTGCTTCATCATCTTTAGCAAAGTGTTATTTTTAATTTAAACAAAGCACATTGCCAACAAGTTAAATGTGTCAAATTGAACAGTTTAGTCTTCCTAGTATGTATACCTTCAAGTGTACTTTTTCATCTGCTATATATTTGGAGGGTGAAGGAATGTTGTGCTTTTTACAGACAGTTTTCAATAAATTTAAGCAGACAAGCAGCTAAACTGACACGCAATTGCAGTATCACAGTGCTGGAAGGAGTTTCTGGTAGCGTTATCACCAGGTGGTGAAAAAGTCTTCAGTGGGGTTGTCTGGGATTATCTCTTTAAATCCTTGAGAGAATGGGATTTGATGATACTTTATCAACGGGACTAAGCCTCTCTCTCTTAGTCCCCCCCTCTTGGGTGATTTCCTATAATAAGTACGTTTCAAAGATATTCCCATTACAGACAGACCATCTCGCCTGGTGTTCTTCAGCTCAGCTCTACTACCATTGACATTCACAACCTGGAGCTTGTTATACTGCTATACGCCACACAGCTGATGTTCTGCATCTGCTCCTCAGGCCCAAAAGGCAACAGTCTGGTCCACTGAGATAAGGAAAAGATCTGGATGCTCATTTCGATGTAAAATGAGTTGTGACTAATGAAAGACGTGAAGATTAATTAGCTAAATCTAACTAGTACTACTATTCCTGGATTTCAAATAGTTGCCAAAGGCAGAATAATCCTCGAACTCTCAAACTTTCATAGTAGTTCATTTAAATAAATGAGACCTGTCACTTCTTCTGCACAACCTCACAGCTGCTGCTATCAGTAAACAGAGGGTTAGACGGGTATTATACAAAGAGAAAACAGTGAAAATATTACTTAATGAAATATTAAAAACTTTAATTGGTAATGGACAAAAATATTTTGCTGGTAATACTTTGATGAAAAAAATAATTTTTCAATAAAATGTAAGACTGTCCAAATCCAAGCTCACTGTCCTGTTTATATATAGACTTTAGATATGTATGTACATATGAACAAATTAAAAAAAAAACACCTAACAATCCAGTTCCAAAACAAACAAGGCATATGCTCATTAATGTGCATTCCTTTGTTGCTTGGGACAACAACGTGGTAAAAAATAAATAATAATCAGTTCAACCATTAAACTTTTATTTCTTTCTTCAATGAGATAACTGTAGAAAAATTTGCATCTAAATCACATATGAAAGTTGATTCCTGTTTGTGGTAATGTCATGGTTTCAGTTGGGATAGAGTTAACTTTTTTATTAGCAGCTGGTATAGTACTATATTTTGGATTTGGGATGAGAAATACTTTTGAAAGTACATCGGCGTTTTCAGTTGTTGATAAGCTCTCAAGGCCTTTTCCGCTCCTCATACCACCCTGCCAGTGAACAGGCTGGGAGGGCAGAAGAAGTTGGGAGGAGATACAGCTGGGACCAAGGGGATACAACTCACCAAAGGGAATATTCCATACAATGTGATGTCATGCTCAGTCTGTAAAGCTAAGGGAAGAAGAAGGAAGGGGGGGATGTTCTGAGTGATCGTGTTTGTCTTCCCAACTAACCATTAAGAGTGATGGAGCCCTGTTTTTCTGTGTGTGGCTGAACACCTGCCTGACGATGGGAAGCAGTGAACGAATTCCTTGTTTTGCCTTGCTTGTGTGCGTGGCTTTTGCTTTACCTATTCAACTGTCTTTATCTCAACCCATGAGTTTTCTCTCACTTTTACTCTTCCAATTTTCTCCCCTAGCCGAACTGGGGTGACTGAGTGATCAGCTGCATGGTTCTCACTGCCAACCAGGGTTAAAGCATGACAGGTAGTAACCACAAAAAGTTCTTACTGATTCACTCAAGATTTCCATAATCAGAGAGAGGAAGATGAAAACTGGTTTTCAAGTTTGCAAGGACTGCCTCTATCATCTGGTCAATGCTCTTGAAAATAAATCATACCAGTATAGTGTCTGTCAAGGGCGACATTCAGCTCTAAATTCTTAGACACTTTTTTATATGTCTGAGTGTTGGTGTCTGCTTCTGGTCTGGAGATCTGTTTTCCCATCATAACCAAAGGAGGTCTTCTCTAAAAGTTCAATGGACTTCAGAGAGTGATATGATTTAAAGAGTTTGGTTCTGCTGCGTATTCATAGACATGTAGTGCCATTTAAAATACTGTCTAGTATCTCCCTGGTCCTCAGATGCCATTCCAGAAAGGCATAGGACTCCTCGACGTCCTGAGTCACATTTGCAGATGTCTTAGATGTTCTAGAGTATCCCAGATGAAAGACTTCTACAGTGAGAGAAGTTCCTGGGGGCCAGTGATGGGGGCTAAGATACCAAGCTCACATGTCATGGAAAGTATGTGTCTACAATTAGGAGTTTAATTCCATCCACATGCTGCTTCCTTATATCAATGCAGCTGTATTTAAAGAATAGTATTCTCTTATGAGCCACTCTGTATGCCTCCCATTTCAATAATTAGGTTTATTTCTTGATCTCAGGATACTAATTTACTTTACTGTAAAGGAAAATATATTCCCCTAAGTGCCTTATAGTCAATTTTCATAACACTTTTTTGATTTGGTTCCCAAACTGTGATTGTTTATTGTGAAAGATCATAGAGTTTGCAACTAGATTAAGATAAGCATTTTCAGTAATCTTCCCAATTTACCACTTTGCTACTATTGAAAAATTAAGTTTCCTTCAGGCCAGCTGGCTTTAGGTGCTTTTAGAAAAGATTTTTTTCCATAGACCAATTTCAAAGTAAAGACTAAGACTCCTTTGACAGTGGAGCTCCCGGATTTATATGAAAATTCTACTTTTCCTCTTTTAAGACAAGACGTGTTTATAGAATGAAAGGTTAATATTGGGAACAAATTCAAAGCACAGTGTCCACAGACAGAGAATGCCTAAAGGCTCTAAGGCTAGAAACAATACTACATCTTTTTTTTTTTTTTTTTTTTTCTTTAAAAGATAGCTTTCTGAGTCCTTAAGACAGGTGTTTCCTGCAGATTTGCAAATAGCTATAGGAATATGTCTAAAGGCTTTAGTTTTACCAGCATGTGAAAAATTACAGTGATGCTCATGGAATGTTGGACATTTGAAAAAAAAAAGAGCAAATAAACACTGGTGGAAAGGGGAATAGTCTGATAATTGGCATATGCAGATTCTCATATGATTCATGGGATTTTTTAAACATTAGAATTACATGTCTTCTGCTGAAAATTTACAAGAATTAATAGTGTTAGAGTAATTTATATTACACTACAAGTATTACTGTATCCTAGTGATATTACATTATTTATTATTTTTATAGTATTGCATTAATGTATAGACCAAATATATTCTCAGTGAATGAATGACCAAAAATATCTGCATCCAGTAAAGAGGTTCCTTATGATATGCAACCTAAATATTTGTAATACATGAAATCACCTGAAAATTAAGTATAGACCTGTTTTTTATTTTTATATTGTCTATATGTAAGGATGAGCAATTTTAACAAAGAACATGTGTACTGGTCTACATGGAAGACCAGAGGGATGTAAGAAATCAGATATGGAAGAGAAAAATCACTGCTTAATTTGTCTGTCCATAGAGGTAATGCAAGCATGTCAGGAAGCACAGTGCACACTGCGTACTTTATGCTGTGCTCTGTCTGCAGAGTTGTTCAGTATGCCTCCCTGCAATTCAATCTCAATTCAATCAATCTCGATTTGTAGAAAGAAAAAATCCATAGAGAAATGACCTAATTGGTTTCTCAATATCTCATTTCAAATTTTCTTTTTTTTCATTTACTGGTTTCTTGGAATCGAACTTTGTTAATCTCAAGTGTTTGCTATGTAAGAAAATAAAGCCTCCAAAATCATGAAATTATTTTTCTAAAAACGTGAAGCTTAAGAATATTAAATGTTGGCTTTTCTTCCTTTTTCCTTCCTTTCACTGACCAGATAGATATTCCGCAGATGTTCACACTGTCTGGATTTTTTTTTTTTTTGGAAACAGAAATGTTAGCAGATTACTTGTTTGTTTTCTTTAAGAAAGATGGGGTTCTGTAGTAATCACCTGATTCCAAAAACTGTAGAAATAATAATTATTTTAAATCCTAAATGACTATTCACAACAAAATCATGAAAAGAGACAGCAGTAAATTCATTTTTCTGAGTTTTAACAGAAGTACTCACCCATGGCTAGATGATACCTGCATGAGTAGATCTTCAAAATTTAATCTGGCTACACAAATAACAGGACCAGCTGATGCAATCACTGCTTAACTTGATCTTCTGTTTAATTTGATTAGAACATTAGGGGCCAATATGTTTTCAGCTTAAAATAATTCAAGAAGTGTTTGTTTTTAGCAGTACATCAAGACAAGGTTATAAGAATTAGGGAAACCACATTTGCAGGAAGTAAGAAATTTAGTAAGTAGGCTATTTTGGGAAGAAATATTAAGCTCCATCATGGTGAAAGGACATTGGGAAATTTGAGACAGCTCTAATGTGTACAAGGCTACACAGTTCCCATCAAAGAAATGTGAGCGATTTTACTGTGCAGATGGTAAAAGTATCAGGTGCGTCAACTTTGCCATGTGGCTGCAGCAAGGAAAAGTGGAACGGAAAGCTAGTATTCCCCTGAGAAAGATAGAGAGCAAGATCCAGACTATAAGCACTCTGCATTCACGTCAGTAGGCAGTACAGTGCAGGCAGTATTACAGACTGCAGTAAGAATACGGAGTGTCTCACATTTCAGTTGTTCTGCACACTTTCAACTACCCTGTTAAACCATTCATCTTCACCTTTGTGTATTGGTAAGTCATCTGCAAGCTATTGTTTTGGACAAGAGAGCGTTCCCATCCTCACCGTCACAGAACAGCTGATGTGTGAAGGAACTTCTGGAAGTCATCTACTCCAAATCCCTACTCAAAGCAGGGTCACTTAGGGCCTTCTTTACTCAACGGCTCATTGCCGTGTTATGGTCAATTTCGTGTCAAACAGGACCTCCTGGTCCTCTTCTCCAAGTTGTTTCCCAGCCAGTCAGCCCCCAGCCTATACTTGACCTGAGGTCTGAGGTTATTTCTCCACAGGGGAAGGAGTTGGCATTCTTCATGAGGTTCCTGTTTGTCCATTTCTCCAGTCTGTTGAGGATGCTCTGAATGGCAGCACATCCATCTGGTGTATCAACTACTTTTCCCAGTTTTATATCATCTCTGAACTTACTGAGGGTACACTCTGTCCCATCATCCAGGTTGTTCATGAAGATGTTAAAAAGTATCCCAGTATCATCCCCTGGCAGACACCAGTAATGACTGATATCCAGCTGGATTTTGTGCCACCGATCACAACCCTTTGAGCCCAGTTGTTCAGCCAGCTTTCTAACCCATCTCACTGTCCTTATATAGCCCATACTTCATCAGCTTGTCTATGAGGATGTTATGGAAGACAGTGTTGAAAGCCTTGCTTAAGCCATGATAAACAACATCTCCTGGTCTTACTTCATCTGTCTCACCAATCGCCTCATCATAGAAAGAAGGTTTTGGGTTGCTCAGGCATAATCTCTCTTTTGAAAATCCATTCTGACTATTACTATTCATCTTGTTCTGGTTAATGTGCTTGGAAAAAGCTCCCAAGGGGATTTTCTCCATCACCTTTCCAGAGGTTGAGATGAAGCTGGCCAGCCTGTAGTTTCCCTAATCCTACTTCTTGCCCTTCTTGAAGAGAGGAGTGACATTTGCTTTCTGCCACTGCTCAGGAACACCTTTGTTCCCCAAATCCCTGTGGCCTTACCAAGATATTGGGGAGTATCCTCACAATGACATCAATCAGATTCCTCAGCAGCCATGTGCAACACATACATAAATTTAAGACAAGAACCTTAGTCTCTTTGGTCCAAGTTTCGCAAAATTACAAGGAACAGATTATGGGCTTTAAAATGAAGGCATGGAAAGCCTTATGCCACTGGCCAATAAATCAATATTACCAAAAGTTATAATATATGGATTATTAGATATAGAATTACAGTGAAAATGTCTTTCCATAGAATCTAACTTATACCAAAATAATAATAAAATAACACCAACACCACCTGCCAAATTTATTCAAGAAGAAAGTAGGATTCTAATCACTTTAGATCACTTTGAGGGGTTTTGAGGGGTGTCATGCACCAGACCTATTTCCCAGGCTTAGGTCTCTTCTGCAAATTCTTCCGCTTGGGACTTTATTACTGTCTAGAACTGAGATGTTTATAAACCACTAAAGGAGTTGTTCTACTATCAGTGTCATATAAGAAGGATGGCCAAAGCAGATCTTAGCAGGACTGCAGAGGAGAGGAAACAATTCTGGGGGGAAGTGGGATGGTGAATGATAGAAATGATAATGTAAATGTGTTCATATACTATGCTACAGGACTAAGCAACTCCCTCTACTGCATTATGAGAGTTATAAATTTCAGAGCTAATAAGTAATTTAAATATTTGAAGATGCCATGTATTTTGGTAGAAGAAAGGCACAGAAATTCTTTCTGTGTCTATCATTATTAATATAATTGAAATCTTACTAAATTCTTAAAATTCTACTTTTTCAAAATTGAGAAAATATCCATTTATTTGAGATTAATAAATCTTTCAAAGAGACTTTCCTAGATGCATACTTTGAATGCAACTCCATGTACACTATGAAACAATGTTCTGGATAAATATATCATGTATGACTTACAGAAAAATCCTTTCAAAGCATGTCTTATTTAAAAAAAATAAGAGATTTCTGGAAAAGGGGATGGAGTTGGATCAAAGAAGCAAAAACAGAGAGAAGAAGCATTATGTGGTTGAGTGAGGAAAAGATACGTGATATGAAAAAGTTTTCCCTTGTGTTTTGCACAAGGCACATACACTGGATTAATTTGTCAGTCTGTCAATAGCGTAATGCATGAAACTGTGGTCAGGGATCCAGAAAAAATCCATCTTTGACACCTTCAAGAAGTCTATCAAATCATGTGTATAGAAAAGCACTTGGTAATAAAGGTTATCTAAATGCTAAATATTACTTTTAGCTGTAGTCTAAGTAGTAAGGGTATACTAAAGTGAGAATAGTGTACTTAACATCCTTACATTCCATCTGTTATCTCCCTGTCCTTCTGCAGCACCTCTGTTTCAAATGGTAGTGAAAATGAATCAAGTGTTTTGCATCTGGTCTATTAACCAAAAATGCCTAGAATTCCCTATGTAATGCTACTTAACACACTTTTTTTTTTTTTCCAGTTGTATCTCAAAATATTTGACTTCTTTGTCACTATTTACACAGGGAATTCTATCACTCTTTCTTAATGTTTGTCCAGAGGATTGAGCAGCGCTATAATCTCTGTTCAAACCCTGCCTTTGCAATGTCTTTGACAAATGACTTAAAAGAAGTTTTCAACTATAATTTTCACTTGTATGTATGTGGGATCTAAGTTATTGCCTACTGTCTTATTGCAATCTGGGGAGCAAAAAGCAGAGTGAGGGACACTGAGTTGCAGAAATCGAAATATAATCATCCTAGTTCTCTAGACCAGGATACTTCTGGGCAGGGGAAACTCTTACCTTGGGGATAGCATCATTCATCCTCACCAGAACTTAAGAACTTTCATAAAAATCTCTCTGGATAATGTTTCCCTCCTGCACTAAGTGCAGTGGTAGACTCACTAGCACCGAGCCTATCCTCAGAACACGCAGAGGCAGGAATTATAAGTTGGAATAGGAAGTACATGGGAGAACAAGAACTACATTGTGCCTGCACAGAGGTCCTCAGCTGGAGAGTTTTGATTTCTGTTGAAGTTTCAGGATCTCTGTGGAGGTCTTCCAGCCCTGTAGACAGCAGTTAGGCAAGCTGGCTCTTCCCTTAAGTGCCATTCCTTCTTCCTGAATGGGCCAAAGACACTGACCTGCCTCAGGTATTCCTTTTCTGTAGTACTGAAGATGCTGAGATGGGTGTGCTGGCTGTGACTCTTCTGAGAGAGGGAGTTTATTATCTTCCGTGTGGTGCCATGCAAACACAGCAATATTGCTTTCAGGCCTGAAGGAGTCTGTGTGTAGCCTCTCTGCGGGTAATGTGAGTTGGCTGGACCCGACTGTTGCTACATTTGCTATATCTGAGTGAAAGGCACTGGTCTAGGAAAAGATATTTTATTCTCTGCAGATCAGCATCTGCTGCCACAATAAGAACCTTTATGCACACACCAGCAGCCCAGCATAATACACTAAACATGCATACCATCAAGTATGAACACTGATTCATATGCTGTGGATGCAAAAAGGACCTGCAATCTACAGGCTAAAAGTATATATAATTTATGAAGCAATTTCACCCACTGTTCATTAAGAAAGCCATCACCATGGTAACTTATACATTACAAGTCACTACTACTATCTCTAAGATCTTTAAGCGCGTAGCAACAAGAACATACTGCTGGAAAGTCTCTATTTTAGTAGTGTTTGAAAGTCATAAATAAGGTTTACTAAGCACGTTATAAGTATTAGAGAGAAGACAAGGATGTTTGAACCCCAGCTGGCATAAAAAAAAACTCATGTTATTAATTTGTAGACTTAATGATCTTACATCAAATGATGCCATCTGAAGATAGCTTATTGTCATGTTTTTCATCTTGCCTTTATATTTCTTCTTCACCTTGTTATGTTAGCTATTCTTTTAAAAATGGTTGGTAATATGAATATTCACTTTATGACACTTGTACTAAGTAACAAGGAATGTGTGGGGAAGCTGCAGAGAACCAAGCGGTCTTCCAAGGGACACGGAGCCACTTGCTCTGACCCTATTGCTCAATCCTCCACAGGAGGCTCGATTTCAAGATGCAATTTCCCCAGTGACGTGATTCACATCACAGTAACTTTATTTAGTTTTTATCACAGGGAAACGCAGCAAAAGACATCTCCTGTTAGGGCTGTGCTAAATGAGAAGGAGGACTGCAGCCACATAAAGATGACCCAGAGTCATAGACAGGGAATTTTTCTCAGCAGATTGATGATGGTAAAAGGTTAAGTAAAGAGAGGAGGGCATCATTTCTGCATCCGCTTTTCTCTGTGTGGCTGTAAGACACCAAGACATGGCAAACTCTGCAGGCTTTCATACTCATGGAGGTGATTCGCTCTTTGTAAACTAAGGGGAATGAACATCTCACACTTTCCCTGTGGCTTTGCCTGACAAAATGGAACATCTGGCTGACATTTTCCGTGTGCACATCCATACATGCACAACCTTCCCTCTCCTCACTGACTGAACAAAGTGTTCTTGGCTAGACCTGATAGAAATCTTTCCATTTGTGTTTTATGGGTATTCATTTTTTTAATTATTTTATTCTGGAGTTTTTAGGTCAGAATACTGTTTGCCCAAATTGCCCAAAAGTATTTTTAATGAAAAAATACTTCACTTTTAAGACCCTTGATCTTATTCCCCAAATCTGGGAGAAAGCAACTTTAAACTGATATATATAACCAACATGCCTTTTTTTTTTTTTCCCTAGTCATTTATACAACTATAGTATGCTCATCTGAAGCCAAAAACCAGGCTCTTTTTTATTTAGAAAATAGGTTGATGCAATCTCAAAGAATAGCTTTACAATAGGTAAAGTTTAAAAATAATAGGTTATGGTATTTAAGAAAAAAATTCATATCCAAAGTGTGTGAATGCCATTGATGCGCTGCAAACTTTTCAGTTCGGTTCTTCAGACATCAAGACAACCGAGGGAGCTGGGGTTGTTCAGCCTGGAGAAGAGGAGGCTGAGGGGAGACCTCATCACCCTCTACAACTACCTGAAAGGAGGGTGTAGAGAGATGGGGGCTGACCTCTTCTCCTTGGTGACAGGTGATAGGACGAGAGGAAACGGGTTCAAGTTATGTCAGGGGAGGTTTAGATTGGATATTAGGAAACATTTTTTCACTGAAAGGGTTATTAAACGTTGGAATAGGCTGCCCAGGGAGGGGGTGGATTCACCATCCCTGGAGGTGTTTAAAAAAAGGGTAGATGGGGTACTTAGGGACATGGTTTGGAAGTGGCTTTTGTCAGGGTAGGTTAATGGTTGGACTTGATGATCTTAAAGGTCCCTTCCAACCTCAGCAATTCTATGATTCTATGATTCTATGACACTATTATTAACGTCCAAAGATACTGTAACACAAGTACAGTAAGTTCCAATTCAGCAGTAAGTAGTGTCATGAAAGGTAAGATCCTCACATAAAACAGGTTTCACTTTTTGCAGCGGTAGCGTTAGTGCCTTCCCTCTCAGAGCATCTTGGTAATAATGGGTCTTTACAACTTCAGTTCTCTCTGCAGTCATGGACTGCAAAGACTGTAACTACTACTACCGCTGCATCTGCGGCTCTCAATTACATGTCATGTCTGAAGGCTGCTGTCTGCATATCACCATGTTTCCTGGGAAGTTTTGTGTCCTCTGCTGTTGCGACGTGACAAATCAATTTGCATAAGAACTGTCTTCATGCACTCCATTACAATTGGTCCCCACAAGCCTTCATGCTTTAATGTTAGTGTATTTTACCATATACCTAAGGACAGCAGAATTATTCTTTATGTTTATTGAAGAACACCTCAACTTTGACAATTCCTTGTAAGATTACCAGATTTACTGACTTGAATTTTCTACCTTGCTTGAGACTCAGTCGTCCAGTATGTGGCTCCGTACCTTTGGCTACCTGGATTTAAGGAAGTAAAAGTTTGCCAGAATTTCATGGAATGAGATCAGCATCTTACAGATAATGGTCTATTTTAGATTTCATCTTAGTATATCAGCCCACTGAACTTGAAAAGTTATTTTCATGTCATAATCACATAATTTCTCTTTTTTTTCGCCGCTTCAAATTATCCCATGCTTTATTTCAGAACTGCAAACTTGAAGATCATTCCTAACTTCAGAAACAGGAGGGAACAATGCAACTAGGAAAATGTTTGAATAGCTAGTCATGAGGATATTTAAAGGTAGTGGAAAATGTCAAGACTGTGAATTTAACTTTGACTCTAGTAGGAGGTTCAGAAAATGTTAAAGCATAACTTGATAAAGAGGGCAAGTTCCTGACAACCACTGCTATCATGCCTAATCAAAGTTAAGCTTCCATTGTGTGAACATATTCAGCTTGACAGAACATTATGTTGTTTTTCTTTAAAATGATACCCCACCAATAATTTCCACTGTCAATTAAATGAGAAAATATATATATTTAAAGAACACACTGTAGGCTGTAATTATATTTTTTTTAATGTTTTCATTTGACTTGTGGCTTAAATATAGATTTTTTTATGAGATACAAAGCTGTTAGCAGAGCTCTCCTTCACAATGAGTGAGCCTCAAAAGGTTTAGTGGTTTGGCTCATTTCTGATCAACAATGAAAATGTTAGGTGTTTAGTCAAATCTTAACTTGAACTTTGTAAGCCACCTGCAGATCTTCTTCAGTAGCTCCAAACTTTACATGAGTTTCTTATGTTCTTGGAATATTTCAGCTGACCTGAAAATTGCAAAGGAAACTTTTCATATTTTAGCTTAGATTTCTGTGTTTATAAAAGAACTGCTGTTATCATCTGATCTAAACATCTTTCTCTTTGGGGTACCAAGTTGTTGTGTTTGTTTTTTCTCTACAAAGAATTAAAGACACGTATATCCTCCCCATTTTGGGATGGTTAAAGAGGTTTCTTCCCTTTGCCCAGCTATTGTGGTGGGTTTGTTGCCTGCACACTGAGGGTAGCTAAAAAGGTGGTGAGTCTTATATCCATGGACTAAATAAAGCAGTTCAGTCATTTATGGATTTTTATTATAAAAGGATTTTGTGAGTCCCACTCAGAACCTCCCAACTCTCCCTGTATGTCACTCAGTGCCCTAAATACCTCCCAGAGACCTCTGGATCCTGCTGCTGCAGAACCTGTTTGTAGGTTTAATGGTGTCTGCAGCCATGCAAAAAGTCTGCATAGCAGTGGGTGATGCTTGCTGAGTCCTTCATGATAACAACACCAGAATGTACCATCATATCCCCAGGTGGCACAACACCATTAAGTGCTATGGACAAGAATCACTGAAATATCAGGACACTACAAGCGGGAGCACAAGGAAGAGCAGGGGGCTGATATAATTTTCCCTGGGGAATGGTACCTGGTCCTAGAGGAATTCCTGAAACCTTCAGATCCCTGCTGGCAGTACCTGTGAGGAAATGCTTCACTGCTTCAGCAATTTGATGGAAGCAGGGAGACGGGGATGTGACTTGCCTTCAGTCCCTGCCCCTCAGCGGTGCTGGTGGGGGAGAGAGGCCAGGCAAGGGGCTCTGCCCCACTTCTGGACTGGGGGTGTCAGGCTGTAGAACAGGGACACACTGAACCTGGGTGATAAGAGCTGTAGCTGCTTACTGTGAAAGCTTAGGAGTATGATGTTGTACACAAAACTAAGACCACAGGTAGTGAAATATAATACTGGCACTTAATAATATTGATATCAGGCATACAGAATTTCTGATACAACTGTATACTGCTGGATCAGTATAATGCTCATCATTAAATCTGAGACGTGAGAAAGAAGAGGAGCTCAAGTCTCATCAACTTTTAGGACATGCCTTGACATTAGAAATACCTATTTACAGTTTTAAGGAAAACAAATAAATGCTTATTTCATCCAAAATATGTTGTTGATATGTAATCACTATACACTTGTCTGTAAGCTACCATCTCTTTTTGAAACGCTTTGAAGGAAAGCTATGTCCTAGACTTCATCAGAGGTGAATTCATCAGTCTACACGTGGCATTATACTTCTGTCTGTACAGCACACGCCGGATAAAGCATCCTCTGGCAAATTTTATCTGTTGGTAACTAAAAACCATGGAAAGAAGCCAGTTAGTATTTTTGCATGTCTACAGTCTGTTTCTAAAATCTTCAGGAGAATTTTCAAGCTCTGATGACAAGCTGAAGTCTTTGGTTCCACTATCCTATTTAATTTGCATTACAGGAGGCATTCGGCTTCTATCTATGTGTGGACAAAACCTGCCACCTTTTGTCTTGCTGAACAGGACCCTTCTCTACAATGAAATCTATTGACTTTATCTAGTGCTGAAGTTAAGATGTGGTAGATAAACATTGTATTAGTTACTGAAAGCATTAGAGTTACTCAATAGATAGCTTTTAAGACTGTACTACACGTCTATACATTGGGGTGGTTATATATTCTGGTACAGGTAATTAATAATATATCAGCATAACTGCAAAGTTCTGTACATTAATGACTGCAATTTCAGTGTAAATAACTGCATCACGTAGTTACATCTAAAATGGATTTGTAGGAATATGAAAGAGAAAGATATTAAGAAGCAGTTCAACAAATGGGACTAACTTCCCTGCTACAAGAAATATTAGTAATTAGTTAGATACAGTACAATTGCATAAACTGTAATAACTATGTAATTACTGAATGTTTAGAGTTGTAGTGTTATAAAGTGTGATTGCTTCTTGTCTTATCCTAACTCATCATCTGACATATATATGTCACTTGAAATTACTTCAAAGGAAGCAAGTTTTATGGACTTAGAATCTACGGAAGTGGATGGAAAACTCTTATTTCAGCAAACTTTAGAGTGGGATATATGGACAAAACTATTATTCAAGGAGTAATAAATAAGTCCTCTGAAGAAAATATGAGTTTTTTCTTGCACTCATACCTAGTACTCCACTGTTAAGGTAATTTTGACAAATAGGAGTTAAGGAGAGGAAGATAGAGAAAGGTTCAGGTTCCCCTTTTGGAACTACTGGGAATTAGGACCTAGTCCAGGCACAGATGTAGGCACCTTGTCCCCTCATCTTGTTTTCTCCACTAGACAAAGCCTGTGGTTCTGCTATTAATGAGGTTTTCCAATGCCTTGCTGTGATGCCAATTAGGAATGCTATACAAACAATACTCTTTGTTATTTTTTTTTCCTGTTTATAGTAGTCGTATGTTATGTTTGATGAGAAACTAAAAAGTGTGAAGCCAACTAAACTGTTGTTTTTGTGGATCTTGGATACCAAATGGGATCAATGTTTCCTTATTTAATTGTCTGCAGAAGGCAATGGCTCTACAGGCCCTTCTGGAAACACTTCTAAGATAAGTTATAAGATAAATGCAATTCAGAATAGGTAAAGGAAAGAACTGTGAATTTCACTGTTTTTAAAGATGATTAGTACAAAGATACATGCTGATGTGACAAGGGAAACAGCTGTCAGACACAAAAGTTTGCTGGATTTAAAGAGGTGAAAAGAAACACAAACAAAAAGAATGAGATATTAGATGTGGGACTCCACATCCAGCAACTTTAATCATCACAGTAGGAAACCAAACAAGAAAATTTAATGAACCAGAGTTGGCAGAGAAATTTCTTAATAACTTGGAGAAAAGAGACATCAGTGATTTTGTAACTTGTGGCACTGGCCTGTCAGTTGCAAAATGCATTTGAGTGAATGTAATGGATTTGGAACAAAAAATGTGTTACAAATGTTTATGTAAATTGCAATCCTGTAAATCCGCTGGAAATTTTAAGCTTATTTTTTTTTCTTCTTTTTAAGTCCTTTTTTTTTTTCTTTTTTTTTTTTTTTTTCCCCCCCTCTTGCAGAATTTCCTACAATGAAGCAGTGGCAACTTTGAAGCGAGCTTCTCAAACTTTCACNGCTTCTCTATTGGTTTGTTTGTTTTTAATGCCAAATATCATCATGATATCTGAGCTGAATTCATTCAGGTTAAAATTTCCCTTCCTTGTTATATTTTATTCCTGTTTGTTTTACTGGGTCTCTATTAAAACCACCACCAATAACCACTCAGCTGAGCAACATAAAAGAATTACACTGAGCTTATGGAAGCAGAAAACTATTCATTACAACTACCTGCTACCTTTGGTGTAAAGCAATACTACTAGGAGAGAAGTCAAGAATCTAGTTTATAGCATGAGATGGCATATCTGTTGTGTACCACAAAAAGCAGTAAAAATGTCCCAATGTGACTGCCCTTGACCCGAAAGCAGTTTGAGATGCTACCAACAGTTCTTTGGCATCACACTGCCCAACACTCTGCTGATATAACACTTCACATTTACTCTGCTTCAAGGGGTTTCTGTGATTCCTTGGGTGCAGAAGCTGCTTAGCTTAGGAAACGAACAAAGAGTTCTGACCACCAGAGGAAACAGGTACTGAAAGATCTTTTCCATAGGAGTAATAGAATTTAGAGCAGTAGTTAAGGAGTCTTCATTGTCATCATCTTCTTCATTTTTAATTTTTGCTGGTGAATCCAATTTGAACAAGCAGTTGGAGAATTTAATCTTGTAATGCTTCAGAAATTAAATATTTCAGCATTTCCAAAAATGAAACGTTCCCTTTTTGGCATTCATCAAACCTTTTCCTCTCCTGAGGAACTTTGATGCAGAGGCAGAAGTCCTGACCCTGTTGATGTCTTTAACTAAACGGGAGCCAAGATATCAGCTGGATTTTCCTACTTATAACAAATATCTGGTACTCTACAACCTGCTGCACATAATAAACATGATAGAAAGTCCTGTTGTTATGGCATACACCTTCCTGAGAAAAGATAAATCTTCATGTGTACCTGCTGGACGTTGACAGATGACCTTTTGTGTCTTTCATGTCTGAGCACTCACACAGCACGCAGATGCCTTTCCTGCTCCCCTGCCAAAGACTCCTCGCAGCAGCAGAGGCAGAACAGAGCATATGTCTGTCCCTTACCCAATCAAGCTCAGTCCACTACATTTAAAATGTCAATGAAATCAGTTTGGCATTGTATAAGGAACAAGGGAAGCCGAGTCATAGCCATTTTTCCCACTCTGCCTCAATTGCGCAGAAGCACTGACCCCAGCAGTGACACAGGAGCTCAGGAGAACTGGTCTCAAAAACAGCCCCCCAAAAGACCACCGGATCGTTCGAAGATGTAAGAATAACCCCCCCTGCTTTATCCAGGTAAATTGCCCAAGTGGATTAAATAGTACCAGCTTGTAACTACTTAAGAACATTTTTTTCTCACCTATTAGGAGTATATACAGTAACCTTGGTATGTCTATAATCACTTTGGATTTGAAATGGCAAGGAGATCACGTTCTTCAAGCGATAACTTGCAAGCCAGCAGTTTGCAGGTCATTATAAACTAAGCTTGAAGTTGTCATTAGACTTCAGTGCTAATCACAAAATGGCAACAGGAAGAAAAGATGGTGACAGTTATAAGGAGCTAAATTATTAGCCTTAAAATTACTAGGCAATCTAATAACAATATAATAATAATGACATTCTTGGAAGAAACTACATCCAGAAGCATTTCAAATTTCTGAATTTAAGCTCCCTGCCGAAGATCAATGTAAACATCTGCTAACATTTAGCAATTAATTATTGATAACTCAATTTAACTCACTCTCTGTGCTGTTTACTGAAATTAAAGTCATTTAGTAATCAATAATCATCCTTACAAAACAAGGAGAAAAGTTAGCTAACAATAGTGCAGATCAATAAATTAGCTCATCTAATAGAACCTAATATTTTAGTTCAGCACTCTATCTAAGCAGTAGTATGCACTATTTTCACCAAAGCAGCCTTGAGGAATATGAATCCTTTGCACAATTTTCATCATGACAATAAATAAAAATCCCAGTGATGATGAATGTAGATTTTTTTTCTTGGTTACAAGTTTGCAAATCACAGAATCATAGGCTTGGAAGGGATCTCTGGAGATCATCTAGTCCAA
>VXBH01009419.1:60771-79084 GCA_013400035.1 Rynchops niger
CCAGCTCCCTCAGCACTCTCGGGTGCATCCCATCGGGGCCCATGGACTTGTGAATATCTAATTGATCCCTCACTCGATCCTCCTCAACCCAGGGGAAGTCTTCCTCTTTCCTCGTTACTTCCCCCAGTGCCTGGGACTCCTGAGAGCTGGGCCAAGCAGTAAAGACCAAAGAAAAGGTGGCATTCAGTAACTCTGCCTTCTCTACATCCTCTGTCACCATTATTCCTGTCTCATTCAACAGTAGGCCCACAACTTCTCTGGTCTTCCTTTTGCTTCCAATATACTTGTAGAAGCCCTTCTTATTAAGCTTGACATCCCTAGCCAGGTTTAATTCCAAGGCGGCCTTGGCTTTCCTTGTTTCATCCCTGCACGGTCTGGCGGCATTCTTGTAATGCTCCCAAGGGGTCAGTCCCTTCATCCACTTACTGTAGACTTCCTTCTTCCAGTTGAGCTTTTTCAGAAGCTCCTTGCTCAACCATGCAGGTCTCCTGCATTCCTTGGCCAATTTCTTTCGTGGTCTTTGAATACCAACCAGCTTTCTGGAGCCCCTTTGCCTTCCAGAGCTCTAGCCCACAGGATCTCTCCAAGCAGTTTCTTGAAGAGGTCAAAGTTAGCCCTCCTGAAATTCAAGGTTGTCATTTACTTCTTGACGTTTTGTGCATGGTACCCGTGATCCTGAACTCTATCGTTTCATGATCACTACAACCTAGGGTGCCCCCTACCTTAATGTCCTCCACTAGTCCCTCTGTGTTTGTCAGTACCAGGCCAGAAGTGCTCCTCTCCTTGTTGGCTCCTGCACGACCTGCGTCAAGAGGTTAGCATCAATGCACTGGAGGAGCCTCCTGGACTGTGCATGCCTGGTTGTGTGGTCTTCCCAGTAGATATCGGGGTGATTGAAGTCCCCCATCAGAACCAAGGCCTGCGATTACGAGGTTACCTTCAGCTGTCTGTAGAAAGCCTCATCAGCTTCCCCATCCTGAACAGGCGGCCTGTAATAAACACCCACAACAGTGTCCCTCATATTTGCCTGCCCCTTAATCCTTACCCATAAGCTCTCAAATGGTCCTGTTCCTTTGAATACAGTTGGACTCAATAAGTAAAATCACCTTGCCTTGCTAGCAGTACAAAGGAGTTTCTTAAACAGCACTTTGTTACAAAAGGCCTCTCTCAGCTTCAGCCCAGATTCATGTTATGAGCATTTAGCTAGTTGTCTTGGATTTTCTTGATGTTGTTACTCCATAAAACTTTTCTGTTTCTTCTTTCTCCTAGACACAAATCTATTAAGCAACACTGTCTACTGATAGCAACACTTCTAACAACTCACTTTCTGACATCAGAGAATCTATGTGATCTCCCAGACATTATGGTCCTGTAATTTGGTAGTCTTACAAATGGCTAGTCCACCTAGTCCCAAAGATCCTTAATTACATAAGATATACTCATGTGTCATAGATGACAGAATGCCAGGTTGGAAGGGACCTCAGGGATCATCTGGTCCAACCTTCTTGGCAGAAGCATGCTCTAGACAAGATGGGCCAGCACCCTGTCCAGCTGAATCTTAAAAGTGTCCAATGTTGGGGAATCCACCACTTCCCTGGGGACATTATTCCAATGACTGATTGTTCTCATTGTGAAAACTTGTCCTCCTGTGTCCAATCAGAATTTCCCCAGTAGTAACTTGTACTCATTACCCCTTGTCTTTTCCATGTGACTCCTTGTAAAAAGGGAGTCTCCATCTGCTTTGTATCCACCCTTGAAACACTGGAACATGGTGATAATGTCTCCCCAAAGCCTTCTTTCCTCAAGGCTGAACAAAACCAACCGTCTCAGCCTTTCACATGGCAGGATTCCCAGGCCTTTGATCAACTTTATGGTCCTGCTCTGGACTGTCTCCAGCCTGTCCACATCTTTTTTTGTATAGCAGTGACCAAAAATATATAAAAAAGTATATAAAAATTAAGCAAATGGTTTTTATACATTTCAATTTCTAACAGAATTTTTGTAATCCTTAATTTTTCTTCACAATTTTAGGGCTGCAGGCAGGTGACTGTGTTGCTAACTACAGAGCAACCAGAAATTAAGCTAGCTGGACAGGACACAGGAAACTACTGGACATGACACAAGAAATAGCAGGAGGTGATGGACAGCAGTGCAAGAAACTAATAAAGATTAAGGATAACTCCGTGAAAGATGACTGGATTTCACCGGTGGTTAAGGGGGATCTATATGAGAAATAACCAAACTTCACAGATAATGGACAGGGGTATTGGGGAACTTTTGGAGAATAGAATTTGCAAGGCTAGCAACACACCTCAGTAATACCAGATTCGAACATGGATGTAGCAAAACGGACTAGAAAGTACTTAGGATCTCATTGATTTTTTGGGAGAGAACTGACATAGAGAAAGGTATGGATGAAGGCAGAAAAAAAAGGAGAACCAATAAATGAATGGGAAAAAGGATAATGAGGTAGACCAGTTTAAAACTGGTTCTCTCTGGGTGTACCTGCCAGCAGCCCTGTGCTTGATCACTACAGCTTAAAGCAGGACAGTAAACTCACTTGTTGTTTTGCCCATACCGACTGTATCCAACCTGTTTCTGTTGTCAGAAGGACAGGGAGAGGAATGGGAGCACCTTTCCCTGGTATCAGGGGGGCTCTTAAGACAGATGGATTGAACATGCTAGTATCACCATGCTAGTGCCCTTTCCAGGGCTGGTGGCATCACTATCTTTCTATAAACATACTAAGACATTCCATTTCTTATACGGACAGGCAATAGCTTCTGCTGCAGATAGCAGACCACTGATAAACTACAGTAAGGCTTAGGACTCTGTGGTGGGTTGACCCTGGATGGATGCCAGGTACTCACCGAGCCGTTCTATCACTCCCACTCTTTAGCTGGACACCAGGGAGAAAAAGTATAATGAAAGGCTCACGGGTTGACATAAGGACAGGGAAAGATTATGTACCAATTACTATTACAGGCAAAACATACTCAACTTGGGGAAATTATTTTAATTTATTGCCAATCAAAATCAGAGTCACATAATGATAAAATAAAACCCAAATCTTAAAACATTTTTCCCTCACACGTCTCTCCTTCCCAGGCTTAACTTTACTCCTGACTTCTCTGCCTCCTCCCCTCTGAGCAGTGCAGGGGGACAGGGAATGGGGATTGCAGTCAGTTCACCACACGTTGTCTTTGCTGCTCCTTCATCCTCAGGTGGAGGACTCCTCACACTCTTCCCCTGCTCCAGCGTGGAGTCCTTCCCATGGGACAGAGTCCAGCCACAGACTTCTCCAACATTAGTCCTTCCCACAGGTTTCCGTTCTTCATGAACTGCTCCAGCAAGGTCTCTTTGATGGGTGCAGGCCTTCAGGAACAGGCTGCTCCAGCATGGCTTCTTTCCATGGTGTCACAAGTCCTGCCAGGAAACCTGCTCCAGAGCAGGGTCTCCATGGGTTCACAGCCTCCTTAGGGCATCCACATGCTCTGGGATAGAGTCCTTCACAGGTTGAAGGTGGATGTCTGCTTCACTGTGGATCTCCATGGGCTGCAGGGGCACAGCCTACCTCATCATTGTCTTCACCACAGGCTGCAGGGGAATCTTTGCTCTGGCACCTGCAGCACATCCTCCGCCTCCTTCTTCACTGACCTGGGTGTCTGCGGAGTCATTGCTCTCACATATTCTCTCTCCTCTCCTCTGGCTGCTGTTGCGTAGCATTTTCCCCCTTATCCCAGAGGCACTACCACTGTCACTGTTTGGCTTGGTCTTGGCCAGTGGCAGGTCCGTCTTGGAGCCAGCTGGCATTGGCTGTATCAGATATGGGAGGCCCCTGTTGCAGCCCCCCCGCTACCAAAATCTCTTCATACAAACTCAATACAGACTGACAGCTCTTCAGATCTATCCAACAATTTCTGAGCTAGGTGTAACCATACAAATGTCACCTTCTAGATCTGTTTAGAGAAAACTTCATGCTGAATGAAAGATGGGTGTCATAAAACCCTTCCAGAGACTGGAAGTGACTCTGAAAATGAATCCTTCTTCAAAGAAAACTTGACAATTCCCATTCACCATGTCCTCAGTTATAATGACATATCAAGTTATTGTGGATAAATCTTTTCTATTGAAAACTCTTGACTGGTTATTAAATGAATGTTTTCCACAGCTCATTTTGTAGTTTTTTAAAGAGTTTGTTTCAATTTACATGAAATTGTCATGTAAGAGAATGGAAGTAGAAGGACATGGATGATAAGTCACAGTCTTCTTAGTTATTTAAGACTGTAAGGGAACAAAAATTTGAGTTGCAGTAAATACCAAAGAAAGGATAGTTCCATGAAAGCCTGACTCAAGCTTTTAATGGAAATTTAAAAGCAAATTATTCTGCTGGGGTAGAAACTTCCATAACAAAATGTCACAAATGCTAACATTCAAAATAGTCTCTTTTTTCAGACAAAACCCATACACTAATAATATGATAGCAATCTAAATAATTCATCGCCACAAAAATTTCATTTCTTTTTCTCAAAATTTGCAATACATACAGTAATGAACTCATTGTAGCAATGTTTCCTTCAGAACTACGTACAACCAGCAAGAATCACAGTGTTTTAACTATTCTTGCATTATAGAAATGGGCACTAACCATGCATCTAATTCTGTGTTTATTTTACTGAACTTTTTTGTGTTGAAGTATTCCAGTACCATCTGAGGAAAGTGGTAAGTACAACAAGGTCTTCAAACAAGATGGTTCTTGTTTATGGTTCAGTAAAGTCAAGTAAATTGTGAGGAACAAGCCTGACTCTTTCCATATGAGAGCTTGAGTGTTGTTGAAAGGAGGAATGGAAAAGAAGCATAGCAACAGTAAGGGCTAGGTTCACAACAGAATTTACATCACAAAAGTTTAATATTTAGGTGTCCTGAGTTCATATCCTGGCTGATAAACATCAAAGGCTAGATTATTCCCACAGCTGAGCAAAAATAATAGCTTTCCTGAGTTTTCTTTTGAACTGTACTTAGAAAAGAAAAAGAAGAACAAAGAAAGTTTATTGGGTCCATTTGCTAACTGGAAAGCTTCTGCTAAATGCCTCACAATGAACCAGTCTCCCTTCAAGGTGTTCAAAACCTTTTGATGTATACTTGGAGCACCTTTCTTGTTGGAGCGCAGTCCCTTGCTCTTTTCACCTGAATGGACTGTGTGTAAAAAAAAAACATTGCACTTCATGGTCCAAACAGAGACCCTGTGCTGTTTTTCTACAGTCAATTTCTAATTTCCCTGTAGAATTGAATACAAAGCACTACCTCACAAGAATATGACTTTAAAGTCTTGATCCCATAACAAAATTGGACGTCTTGGACTACAACCTGAATAACTAATATGGGTGCTGTTTCACTGAATCAATGGAATTTATTCCACCTATGGATTGTTTCCAACCATGAGTTGCTAAACACTATACATTTCTATTCTTCCAGCCTCAGAGGAGCTACTCAGAATCTTCAGGCCAAGTCTTAAAGACTTCAGCTAACAACTTAAAGGTAGATGAGTGAGAGAAGATAAACCTTAGAAAGGAAGAGTTTAACATGCAAATTATTTTAAGCGTGTGTAACATGAATCAATATTCTCCAGAAGAAAACTGAAGCTCAGACATCGGAGGTGAGATTTATCTGCAGTGATCTACTTTGATCTTTAAAAAAAAAGAAGAAAATAGAAACTTGCTACTTAATTTTCAATAGCAG
This sequence comes from Rynchops niger, assembly GCA_013400035.1. NCBI lineage: Eukaryota > Metazoa > Chordata > Aves > Charadriiformes > Laridae > Rynchops > Rynchops niger. The sequence goes on from VXBH01009419.1 coordinate 66,511, forward strand.
GGTTTTCAGCCAGGAAATAAAACCGGAAAAAATCTTGTCAAGGCAACTTAATTAAGAAACATTACTGTTCAAAGTCAATTTAGAGCATCTATCCACCTAATGATGATATTTTTAATTATTTTATGAGACAAAAATTCAGTTAAGTAAAAACAATTTGGAGAAAATCAAGATCAACGGAGAAATTAAGACACTGAAGCTAATAATGGGAACTCAGAAAGGCCTGACATTAGATAGGCCTGACATAGACCATTGACAAGGTGATAACCCAAGCAGCAATGAGGAACGTGTATTTTGCATTGGGCAATGGGAATTGTCGTATCCATTTCTTTGTGTTGGAGCTTAAAGTTGGGGGGATGGGAGGGAAGGGGAGAAAAAGAACAGTGAGAATCATAAATCTGGAAAATGAAATAACTGGATTTGTTTAGCTGGCAAGAAAGAACACTGAGGCAGACACGGTACATCCTTCACCTACTAGAAAAGCCATTGTAGAGGAGCAGGAGCAATCTGTTCTCCACGTTCAGGGAGGGTAGGACAAGAATTAATGGGTTTAAACTGCAGTGAGCAATATTGGAATAGACATATGAAGAAACTTTATAACTGTGAGGACAGTGAAGTACAGAAACAGACTGCCATGGGCAGCTATGCAGTCCACATCACTGGAGCTCTCTAAGGGCTGTTCAGGTGCACTTCTGCAATGAATGATACAGATACTTGTTGATCCTGCTTTGGGACACAGGGACAGAGTAGACGACCTTCACCTACTTCTGGTCTGTGTGGGTCTGTGAGATAGATAGTATAACACCTAATTACCACTTGTAATATTTAAGAACTTCCAGGGGATGTTACATTGAAAAGGGACACACTACAGGTTTAACAGCCAGTTGTTTTCCCTGACTTACATGTTAACAATCACAATGACAACATCTGAGAAACACAAATGGAGAAAGGTCTGGTGTCCCCAATTCCCACTGTAGCTGGTGACAACAGTCCTGTTGATCTCAAGGTGAAAAAGATTAGGGAGAAACAAAGAATAATACACCAAGGGCTCAATGCTGTAAATTATTCATATGAAATATTTCTAGTGCTTCCTGCAACACATACTGAAAATACACCGAATCTTACTACTTTCATACTGACAAGCTACAAGAATGAATTCTCAGACTGCAGTGTTAGACCCCTAGTGAATACATTATAAAAAATTCCACTTGAGAGAAGATCTCACTATTTAGATCCTCTGGAAATGCAGTGAAAATCTAAGAGAAAGGGTGAGAGAGATAGAGAACAAACACCAGGTTAAAGGACTAACATTTTCCTGTCACTCTGTGTTCCCAGTAACCCCTTTATCTGTTTGGTTTGGGTTTGTTATTTTTTTTTTGTTTGTTTGGGTTTTCTTTTTCCCTGTATTTAAAATTTTAAATCTCTCTTTGAATCATAATCCTACCTAGCACACTGGGTCCCAGCTCTTTTTTGAAAATATTCCTGTCAAAGTGGTGATGCATACAGAAATCCAGGGGTTTATGGAAGAATCTCACTTTGAAATGAAGGCTAAGAAATATTCACTAAGATAAATATAAACAGGCAAAACAAAGTAGGGAGAGAAATTAATAAATGATGTCCAGGTGGATTTATGTCTGATGGCACCCTTCACATTGATGGAGAAATTCAGTGTCCAAAGCCATTTGCAGTCCTAGACTAAGACAAAGAATAGAAGGGACTCTGCCTTTTGCAAAAGCGATTTGAGAACAAAGTATGTAGAGGCAATCTGTGCGCTACAGTCTGGAGGAGGGATAAGTAACCTGTGGACCACAGAGAGCTAGGTCTGGACTAAAGAATAGTTTTATCTCTTCCCTGGGTGTGCAGTTTGATTGATAAGCCAACCAAATTGGATAATGTGGGTGCTAGAAAATGGGAAAGGGGAAACTCCGATCCAGACTGAAAGGATTTATAAAGTCAGCTACAACTGTGCAAATGTAGTTATATTGATCTGGGGCCCAAATTTCTGCAAGGAAATGCAAACACATAGAACTTGGTCATCCCTTGCCTAGATATTGATCAGTCGTAAGTTAAAACCAGAAGGAAACCCAAGATTGCCAGCTTTAATCTCCTGTTTCACACAGACCATAATTTTTCACTAAGTTACATTGTTTTGAGTGCAGTTGGGTGAGTTTATCCAAAGCATGTTTACTAGACAGGTATCCAGTTTGATTTGAAGACAAAAGAAACAAAGAAATCCAACATTTCTTGCAGTTTTTCACCCTCTCTGTTCCTGCCAATGCTTGATTATGCCATAGTTAAAAGTCTGTGTTGCATTTCTCATTTGAATTGTTCTTGCTTTAACTTCCAATGGTTTTCATTTTTGTAATATCTTTTTCCAAAAGATTGAAGAGCCCATTAACATCTGCTATTTTCCTCCCCTGAAGATCTTTATACACCTTAATCAAGTCACTTCTTAATCTTCTTTTGATAAGTTATGCATACTGAACTGTCACTGGAAAGCATTTTCTCTACTCATCAGAATATTTTGCAGCTCTGGTTCAGATTTTCCCTGTGAAAGAATGTGGCATATACAGTTGAAACCAGCAAGAAGGAGTTCCAGCTCTGAAACTTTGTGTCAAATGTTCCTCAGCCTTCTTCATTCACTGTCCTGAAACCTTTTAGGGTCAGCTGTTTATCATTTTCTGTCTATTTCTAGCTAGGTTGTATCCAACAGTATTCTCAAACATCATTTCAAATGCTGTTGATTAATATTTATCACCTGCTAGAGCAGTATTTGACATCATATCACTGAATGCTCTAATTTTGCAAATAGCTGATCTGCTATTAGATGGCTAATGTTTAATATCATCATTGATAATTCTACATAAATTGAGCCACTGAATTGTATTTTGGTACCAGATGAGAAAAAAGTTCTTATTTTCTTCCTCCTCTATCAGACCGCTGAGCTCATAAATAATAAAGGAAATTTAGTCCAAAACTTGCATGACAAATACCAGAGAATTGTCAATTTTAATTCTTGGGAAGATTAAAAGGGAGATTTTTGCTACCTCAGTGTAGGTATTCTGTATGGGTACCAAATTTAGCTTTTTTGCATTCTTAATGAGTGTAATTCAGTGCAGGAACTTAACTTTGGAGTCAGACACTGGCTTTTTGGGGGAGGAAACTGTACTCTGGCAAATACCCTAAGTGTTATTTAAGATGCCCACTCTTTCTTCCTGCTCCCATTCTCATATTTTGTTTGCATGGAAACAAGAGAATAGGAAAAGAGAGACAAAAAGGAGTGATTTATGCTTGGGTGGCTTCTCAAAAAAAGTTAGCACGTGGCACAAACTTTCTCTCATTAGAAAGTTTGGATAGTCCCTTTTGATTTTGCACCCATCAATATAATTCTTCAATGGGCATTTGACATGCAACTCTGTGAGCTTCAGTTTACCCTCTGTTATTCAATCATCTGATGAAAAAACTGGTAGGTAGAATGGAGTTATTTAACATTAGCTGAAAAATAGCTACATTATGAGGGTAGAGTATGCTGCTGGGAAACTAAAATGAAGACCTGCCTCTCAACGTTATGAGATTAGAGGCCTCTGAGCATTAGAATTATATTAGAAGAGCAAACTTTCAAAAGCAAATTGAAGGTATGTGTTCAAAAAACACCTTAACATAATCCAATACCCTCCCCTAGGGGGACAAGGATTGGGGACAAGGAGCAAGGACAACTCATACCTCTGCCATGCCCTTGTTGAGTACGCCAGGCAAGGTCCAGTAGATGGCATAGCACTAGGACTAGTCAGCTGATCCGGACACCAGAAACAGGCAAGAATTAATGCATTGGCACTCCTTGCACTTAGTTTTTAAACACAAAGACACAGTACTTAGTCAACAAGGAGGAGATACAGGTAAACAGATTAAACAATGCTGGAAGCCTACAAAGAACCATAGGCTGGCAACTAGAGTTACACCAGACCACTGATCATATACGTGTGTATTAAATTTATTCTTTGAGAACATTATATTCTTCCAAAGAATATGCATTATTTGACCACTGAGACCACTCAGCATTTGAAATGCTGAGAATCATGTAGCATGAAGTAAACACCACTTCAGTGAGTAGAAAAGGAAAATAAAATGTTTGTGGAGTCTTAACATAATGGCGTTAGAACAGGCACAATTTCAACTCTGGCACAAATGACACCGGTTAAGACTAAACATCTGCCTGTCTCAGATCTGATGTTAAAGTAACTCAAGGAATCCCTCAAGCATAATCAGAACAGACCACTGTCATTCAGGTGACTGCTAAAAGGATATTCTAGGAGACAAACATAACTATAAAATAATGCCGACTGACTTAGTAAGTACAAGTTTGTTCTCAGGTTTTTTTGAGCATTGAAATTAAACTCAGAATTTTATTGTGACATGTTCTTATGTCTATATTTCATAAGGAAATCTGTGGAATTACTAAGAAAGATAATAATCTTAACCAAAATACACAGTATAGCCTTCAGCACTGAGCTGCTGGTTCACTTAGGTACATGCTTGAAATGAAACATGTCTAAACGCTATTCTGAATCAATGTGCTCTTTTAAATGAAGTCTTACAAAAACAAGTAAAAGACATGTTGTGGTTAGTGCATGTGGGGCACTTCAATAGGCATTTTCATGTATGTTTGTATGTATTCCTCAGTGAGTTATTTCTTTGCTCATTTTGTTACGGATTTTTTTTAGATATGTGGGACTGGAAAGGATTGTCCTAGGACATCAAAGCAGATCTATGCTCTTACAGACAGGCACAGCATATCTGATTAATACCCATCTTAAAAAAAAATAAATTAGCTTTCTTACTGGAAGGCTATTCTAGAATATCTAGATCTCCAGCCCAAGTCTCCAGTGCACATATACAAAACATGCTCGAATTGTATGTTATTGATTATCTTGCTTTGCAGGGATTCAGTTTAGTCTCCTGTATCCCATGAAATATCTCATCACGTTGGTAAATGAATACTGGGGGTCTCTCCTCATGCGTCATTAAGAACTCTTTTCAGTAGTTCAACGCAATAATTAGAAAGAAACACAAAAAGAGATTAATTTATTCTCAAGGGTGATGAATCACATATAGGGGTATACACAACAAAACATTTCCTTCTAAGACACGTGATGGGTGTAAAGAAATACGTAAGAGTCAAACATTTACAGTTTTAACCAGGATCATGTAACGTGTAGTTCTCAACTCAGAGGTTCAGCTACGCATGATCAAGCACTAGTTTGTGAAGCTGTTTGATCTTGATTCAGTTTTACTAAAAAAATTGTGACAAGGTGTGACAAAGCATATGAGCTAAATCCATGCAAGATATGAAAAGCAAAAACACAGATAGAAATGTAATTGTTGAGATACTAACAGTTAAGACCTTGAGGGTTTTGGAGGAAAAAAGCTGATAAGGAAAGATATAATTCCCCATACGGAAATTTAAAAAAAAAAAAAAAAAAAAAAAGAGAGAGAGAGAGTGCCTAAAGAGACTCCAGGATGGCAGCTCCACATCAAGGATCAGCTCCTTCCAAGGAGTAACAAAGACCAACCCTTCCTGCCTGATTGACAGCTGAGTGTCCCGGTGTCTCTCCAGGGGTGTGAGTGTAAAGCTTAGCCTTCTGGCTTCTTAGACCTCACTGTCTATTAACTGTATTAACCATTAAGTTAAAAATCTACATGTGTTTTGTGTACAGCCTGCTGCAGAATCTCTCTGCATTCAGCAAATGTTGCCTGAGAAGGCAATGACCCAGAGAAGGATTACCAAGAGGCTTCACTGCTGCAACTGGTCCAGGCTTTTCTGGGTCAGCCCCGCTAGCCACAGCCTGTCTTTATCTCACCTACTTCCTAGTGAGCAGAAAACCTCTCTTCCCTTCTTGAGATTTGCTATATTCTCTGTGTCCATAGTAGTGATGATGGTAAGGTAGGTAAGTAGGTAATAAAAGCCAGGAAAGACTGAAGCCTTTCTATGCCTGTTGGAGGAAATAGGCAAATATTTAGGTAGAAAGTGATGCTTCAAGCAGGAATCCAAATTTCTCATTTGCTTCATTCCTTTCTTTGCCTACGGACCCTTCATCACTCTAGAATCTTCATAATCCCACTCATCCTTAGCTACTTCAGGAGAAGAGAACAAACTATACCTGTAGTTCTGAGTTTACCCATTTTTCCTAATGCCTAGAACAGTTTCTAACCCTGGGTATGTCAGCATTCTGCTAAAAGAGATAGAATAGGAAAAGATTGGTTTTTAATTCAAAACCTGATCCTATTGAGCACATCACAGTAGATGACCACAGAATTTATTGGCAAGAAACTGGTTTGTAGGAGCTTAATCTCTGATTAACAGCTCTTTTTGGCTCTATTTGGCATTCGTATGGGGTCATTCTGCTGAGATGAACAGTGCATTTAAAGCTCTTTCTCATTCTTTTCTGAGCCAATCATGACCTAGACACCAAGCCTATTACAGTCTAATAGAAATAGCTTGACAATCACCAAACTCATTTAACTGTCCACATTTTCTGCGTATCTTTTTAGCTTTCTGAGACCTGTTTACAAGGCTCAAGGTGGGATGGTGCATGCAAGGCCTCGGTATTTACAATAAGGTGATAGTATAAATTTATTGAATTTACACTTTTTGCCCTTAGGGAAATATGTTGTACAATCCCTATGCTGCCTTTTACTCAAGGGTCATAAACAGTTCCCATGAATCAAATTTTGCAGCATATTTTTTATATAAAGAGATTATACGCCCCATTTTATGGATGTGCAAATAGCCACAGGAAAGTAATATGATTTCACAAGTGTCACAGAGCCAGGCAAGATTTCTCTCATCTAATATTATCTGTATATGGATCAAGTCTAGCCAGATTGCCTCCATAACCTTTATTGCTAAAAAGAAGAGACATTTGTCCAAAGAGTGATACATATCACCTATCTTCCACCTTACATTATCCTGTGGTCCCACCTAAACATTTATCTTAGGCTGAGATGAATCACCCTATGGATGTAAGCCACCCCTTTCCATTGGCTACAGAGGGAGCTTTGATGACTTGTTTAGACTTGACAACTTTTAGACATCTAAGGTTAAACAGCTATATTATTACTACTACCAGGTGACATGGAGGCCACCTTTGGTGATAAATAGAAGCTGTAGTCATTCGTTCTTTTTCTGTCTTGATTTACAAGATCTGGGTTGGATATATTACGGTTCTGTGGTAATTACTACCATTTACAATGTGTTGTCTTCCTTGTTTTGGCAAAGACCACTGTCAACAGCAAGAGCAAAAACCAACAAAACACCCATCCCTGCAAACTGTTACAGCATTTCATCAGCAAAACTGGAAGCTATAATGATTAACACTACTTGAGCATGTCATCCTTTTAGAGTAGAGAGCAAAATGTAAACCACTTTCTTGCATAACTCTTACTACGTCCATTTAGAAGTTAAGCTACCTGGGCCTGGAGCAGTGTCGTGGATGAAGATATTTGACATGGTTATGATTTAGCAGCTATTCAAAATTTATTAATTATGTAAAGCAGATCGAGAGGTTGAATTTTAGCGGCACTTACTTATTAACCCATGTAGGGATTTACAAAGTGAGTAAGCAAAATAAATGACTGGCAACATCCTTACAGATTCAAAGATGGCAAAATTCACACAAACTTACTAGAAGGTACCCCGAATCAATACATATATGTATGAGTAAAGGTACAAATCACAGGTTAATACACATATATACAGACAAATCATATAAGCACAGGCATGCACACACACATGCAGGTCTCCAATCAGGGATTTCTTAATAGCGGGCAATGCTAACCAGCTGGAAGGTGCCACTTTTAGGTCCTACACCTTAATGGATGGACAGAAGAGCATCCACATCCATAAAGCTAATGTGTATCTTACAACATGTGGGTGAAGAGGTGGATGAGAGAGAGACACTAGGCTACAGTTAAAATTTCCCCTTCTCAGATTTAGGGTAAATACTCAGGATGCATCAGCATTCCTCAACGGGCGATAGTTGATGCTTGAGAAGGGTCTTCTCCTGCCCTGGCCTGAGAGGTATCTCAACTCAGGGGAGTTACTGGCCACAGCCCACTGCAAGCTAGAAGAGCTCAAATGGACTTTACTAGAATCACTACTTACAGGATCTGAGACAATTGACTTTGGTCAGGTACTTTTCCACTCTGGCACAACTTGGACAATAGTTACACAACCCCAGAGCTTGCTAGATCTCGGGGTCCTGGTATCCTCTCCTCTGTGGCCACAATCTATATGGTGTCAAAAGTGATTTATTATAGTTATAATCTTCAAACAGTAGGAGCCATGAGGACTAGGCACACTATTGTGTTCTTGCTCTGTTGCTCTCTACCTTTTCTTTCTTTCATGTTAGACCATTAGGTTACGTTCTGGTCCATTGTGTTGTTCTGCAGCCCAGGTTGGGAGGGAGATCACTCCAAGTACCAAGTGGACTGAAGGGAGCAGGGGTTGCACCACCACAAGCTGTTACTCATGTAGAAAGAAGAGTTAAAATATACTTTCAGGATTTCTCTATCTGATTTTTGGGTTTGGATTGGGTTTGGATTTGCTGGTCTTTTTTGACGACATAATACTGCTAGTAGGTGCCTGAAGTGCACTGATTGTCCTTTAACATCTCTCAGCTCCACAAAAGAAAGGAGCAGAAATAATCCCAAAAGTCTGGGGAAAAAACACACATGGGTTTTTTTATATTGTAACACATTTTTATCTATGCATCAGAGCCCAACATAGTGTAAGTAATGACAGAGCTACATCCATGTTTGATCACTCTGGTGCCTCATTCTTCTTCAGGGGATTGATGACTAAGAAAATTATTCAGAATTATTAACAGAGAATGTAGAAATAAATCAGAGATTGGATTCACAACATGAGATGAAGCCCTGTGGGGATCAAAAACTTGAAACAGTCTTCATGTCATTGCTGAAATTGAAGAGAAAGTTATTTCTGTGGCTTAGGAGTGGATCCTTGTATTGTAACACTGTGATACTCAAGAAAATGAGGTATAAAGGATGGTAGTGATCCTGCAGCTTACATGAAGAAATCAAGAATGGTTTTGCTGTTTATTAGAAATAAGCTGTGATTTAAAAATTACTTGAGAGGTTTGCCTTCGCTGACACTGTAACCCAGAGAAGTTGAGAATCATTTTGGAAAAGTGCTTGCTGCGTTTTAGCTTTGGGAAGCTTCAGGAATTATTTAGTTAGTATGAAATAAACACCAAGCTTTATTCAATGCCCCAAACCACCACCCGATTCTTACTTGCAACAACCCCACCAAGCTAATGGCGTGGAACAAGGCAGAAAAAAGAACAAATGGCAAATGGCTAATACCAACCTCTGCTTTGGTTGGTTTAGCCATACTGGCTTTATTCTAGTGATATTTCTAAATAGCAATCAAGCTGTAACTCTGCAGTGTCTATTACTTTCAGGGATTAATAATTCTAATAGCTTCAGTCAGGGGACTGTAGTCTCTGTGATCCTCTGCAAAGGAAGCTGAGAGAAAAATATCAGATTGCCACCTTTTTTTTTTTTTTTTTTTAAATTTATCTTAAACAAAAAGGAGAAAGGTCACTAGAGACCTGTCTGGCAAAGTGCTAGTACCAACAAAAGAAGTTTTTCTAATATATAAACATATATGGAAAAAGAAAAATGAAATATTTTCAAAAGCATTTCAAAATGTATATATATAGTTCATACCTCTATGTACTTTTGCTTTAGTGTCAGGGTCTGTATCATACTCTCAGTGTCTGTTTTTCCCATTTATGAATCCTTTGCCATTTTCCCCTCAGAGCAAGACAATCTATTTGTTTTACCAAAGAGACAGAGGAGGGGAGACAACTGCTCTCATCCACAGCCGAAGACTCTACCCTTCCTGTCTGTGAGGTGACAGACGTCATAAGAACACAGACGGTACATCCTGTGAGCAATTTATATAAGTGTCAAAAAGTTTTGTAGTAACATGTGGTGAAGTTCCAGGAAAAGGACTTGCAGACAAATTTTAGACTCCCAATTCAGTTTGAAAACAAAATAGGAACGTATGGTTTTTTTCTACATCCTCTTAGATAATACTGTCCAGGTGGTCAACCAGATATATATATATGGGGAATATTTAAGCATTAATGTGTTACATGCTTCAGTGGATGAAAATTATGATAAGTGAGCCAATTTTCAATCACATTTTCTCTACTCTTGCCATGTGAGCATTCTGTCACCAAGAGTGTCAGTATGGTAGAGCTAAACATCAAATTCAGATAAATCTGGAGCCTCCTGCTCCTCAAGTCAGAGAGTGTGATAGATATGGTTCTGTCTCAGATTTATCTGCTCTGTCTCATACAAGATCGAGAGCTCACTAGCTCCAGCCATGATCTGAAACACCAGTTAAAGTTATACAACATGCTGTTTATGCACAGTCGAGCCTGTGCTTGCATAACAGGAGTACAGACTAGCTGTCACTAGCAACAGACATCAACTAAGTAGGATCTGATTCAAGGCCCATTTTCATACTGATAACGTACCAATTAATAAACAGAGAGTTCTGGTAAAGTATTTTTACACTAAAGATATACAGAAAGAAAAAACTATGTTGATATAAATCTATTTCAGGAATCAAAAGTACTATAAAGTTTAAATTGTCTTTAACTTCTCAGAATAACTTTTACCAAAGTGAAGAAAAAAAATATGGTTTTCTGCAAGCATTGCATTTACCCTGAAATTTCTTGAATCAGTTGTGAAAAACACAATGAAACACTTATTTTGTTTGCTATTTTATTATTTCGTTTTTATTGCACTGAAGAGAAGATTTCCTAATTTGACCAGTGAGATTCACTGCAAATATTACTGGTAATTAATTAATGTATTCTTGTAAGTCATGGATAACAGTAAGAAGCACATGCTCAGAGTTGAATCTGAAAAGAGATCATGAGATAGACAGTAACTCCAGCGAAAGCCAAAAATTAGCTAGTTTCTGTTTTGCTGAACCTGTACAGGCTGTTCTTATATCATTCTAATTTCTTCATAAACATGTACTTCAATATCATATCAAATGCCTTAGAGAAATCTATACAGAAGAAATCATTGTACTTGCTTTATCTACCAAGCATACTACTCCAAATTTTTTTCTGTAATTTTTTCCAGATTGGTTTCTTTAACTGTTTAGTTAATATGCTTATCAACCATACCACTATGTTTCCCAGGACTGGTATTATGACGATGAGCCTGCAACTGTGAAAAGTTGACCAATTTACCCTCTTTAAAATAAATTGTGAAACATTAGCTTCTTCCAGAATGTTGGATCTTTTCCAGCATTTCAAGGCTTATTGAAAAATCAACATTAACAACCCAGAGAGCTCCTTAGCCATATCCTTTAAACCTCTTAGTCATAAATTACGTGACAATGCTTTTAAGTGTGTAGCTTTAGAAAAGCTAATCACCCTATTCATTGCTTTCATCAAATCTTTGTGTGACATGATTCAGATACATTTTTATTCCCCAAATAGAACCAATATATGTATTGAACATCATTTACTGATAATTCTATCATTTTTCTCCAAAAAAACATACAATATCAAGATAAAGATAATTTTTTCTTTCACTATACTTTTTTTTTTCCTACGAGACCTACGTAAAATTATCTTCTTATGTTATTACTGTTTTTAATAGACATAGGTTAGTTAGTCCTGTATTCCTTGGCCTACCATATCAATTTTTTATAACTCCTAGCTTGTGAGAAATATTTATTACTTCTTTTTTGTTTGTTTGTTTTATTTGTCACATGTAACTGCTCTCTTTTATATTCTAAATCACAGTCATATGTAACCAGCGTGGCCCTCTTTCTCAAGAGTGACTGCAGCTTTTCTGGTACCCACCAAAGTTATCTTAAACAGCTCCTTATGGTCTCTCCTATTTTTCATGCTTTTATTTCTTTCTCTCAACTTTTGTCTTTAGCCCACAATTGCCTTTAACTTGCAATTTTTTCAGGTCTTTGAAAAGAACATTGCCCATAACTATTTCTGAATGAAGACAATGAAGTTGTATAGTACATTAGTAAATGCTTAGAGTATATGTGAAGAGATTTTAATATTTTACAGTATGTTTCAATATTGTAAAGTCAAATTTTTTTTTTCTGTCTTTCTTTTCAACCATCACAATTTTGGTATTATTACATTTGAAAAGAATAATGACAGACATAACAAGGGTAAAGGTGTTTGGTAGCTTTTCTGAGTGCATCTGTGAATGCCATGTCCAGGTTTTTAGCCATACTCAACAGCACTGGCTTTGTACGACTATTAGTGTTAAGAATTTCTGCCTTGCTGCAACACTTCATAAATAATCGTATGCCTCCTGACACACCAGAGAAGAAAGGAAAGTGCACATATATGAACACTTAGCAATACAGTTCAATACAATAGGAATGAAACAGCTCTTTCAAGACTTCAGTCAGTCTTGAGCCTTAAAACAAATAAAAGATAAACAAATATTTTCTCCGAATATTTTCTCTTATGTATCTTATATATCTTTTTTTTTTTTT
>VXBH01009419.1:80716-102814 GCA_013400035.1 Rynchops niger
AAAAGTATGCAATATACACAAAACTGTATCCGGCTCCCAGGATGACGACCATGTCACCAGCAGACACAGGGAAAGTCCCAGACTGGAATCAGCAATGGACAGGAGCAGAATTCTAGATATGGAGTCAGGAATGCTTGGATTGGGATGAAAAAACAGATGAACAGGGAGGGTCTTCCTCGGACATTGGCCATTGAAGAAAAAGAGTTGACCCTTTGATCCCTTAGCTTTTATACTCAGTGTGATGCAGATGGGATGGAATACCCTGTTGGTCAGTTTTGGGTCACCTATCCTGTCTGCTCCTCCCTGCAAGTGGGACCGCTCTACGCTTTTCCACTTCCGACCCTCTAACGAAGTTAGCTGACCTTGGTTGTTATAGCAACAAGTATAAGCAAGAGCCTCTCTGCATACCATTCCTCGGTATAATCAGGTCTTATCACTCTGAGAGCGAACAGTTTCTGAACAATATGCTGTTAATTTCAGAGTTTAGTCAGTTAGAAGAAGTTACAGCTAAAAAGTAAAATTACAAAACAGAAAATTGGTTCTGTTTTACCTCAAACCAGGACAGTCATTGTATATTCTGCCAAATGCTATATACTCAAGTCAGCAATTACAAAGTTCAAATCATTCAGTAGGATGAATCTCTTTTATGGTAGTAAGTCATCTTTTTATACTCTGGCCAAGTAGCATTTTCTGCTCTCAACGGAGGTCAGATCTGTTTGCAGTCAACTAGACATTGAGTGTAGTTGAGTCTGCCCAGCAGGCAGATCCCAGGGAGACAGCCAAGGAAGTCTTTTCCTAATTAAGATAAACCCAGTGTCATGCAGGATTCTACTAGAACAGAAGAAGTGCTCTTACTGGCTCAATTATAACGATGGAAAGTTCACAGGAAGTGGATATAGGTGAATTTATTTTTAGTTGAAAAAGATCGGCAGCTTTACTACAAATCATGATCCTATTTGAGGAAAGCAAAGCCTAGGGATTGGCCTTTATAAAGGACAAGGTCACGGATGTGTGGTCTGTGGAAATCACCTGAAAAATTACCTAGCCTTCAGAGCCTTCAGTCTGACCGTAATGTGAAAATCACCTTTAAGCTAAACCAGAATAAGTTACATTAAAGCGTGTTATTATTTCATTTCTTATTATGTTTTCAAGTCAAGAAATAGATTTCCTAAAGTTTGCAATTCAGTAAGTAAATTTACTTTCACCTTTACTTTAAAGTTTGTCTACTGTTAAGAATGATTTGAACAGAACTGCCAAACAATAAGTATCCCAAGAGTGTGACGAGACTTTTTAAGGGCCATCCATTGCCAAGCAGTGACACCTCACAAATAAGATAAAGTCCTCAAAGGTTTGCAAATGGCTCCTCCACCGAGCTGCAAGAGGGCTCTTAAAGCCTTTTATTGCCATAATACATTGAATTCCAGCAGATGATGAAGCAAGAGTCTCACATCCACTGGAACTCTTAGGATTCATCCCAGCAAGAAGTGGCAAGTCTGTTTGTGTTAGATTCACAAGATGATTTTAAGCTTAGCATTGCACTGTGAAACTTGAAGGCAATTTGTCAAGGAGACTTTGTAAACCCAAGGCAGTAAGTGGTATATCTACTGAGGCAAAAAAGGAATGTGAGACATCTAAGCTTGGGACCAAGGAATGTTTGTATGGTAGGTTAGCAAACACAAATCAGAGGAAACTGAGCTCTGACTCACAAAGATTTGGAACACACATCTCATTAGGATGTGTTAGAAACACCATCCAGACAAGCATCAGCACTCAAGTGTTTCTTGCCTTTGACATGGTTTGGGCTGGGCTGGCCACTAAAATAAATGACAGATGCTCTCTTTTACTTCCCTCCCCTTCAGAGAAGGGAGAGCATCTCCCTTCAGAGGACAGAAAATAGAGAGAGAGACTTATGAGTTGAAAAGAAACTAAACTACTTTAATGAAATATTGATCATAAAATAATGAAAAGAAACAATAATAACATTAATAAGAAAATAATGAAACATATACAATATATGCAAAACTGTATCAAGCTCCCAGGATGTTAATCATGTCACCGTCTGGCACTGGGAAAGTCCTAGACTGGACTCAGCGATGGATGGGAGGTGAACTCAGGATCTGGATTCAGGGATGCATGAATCAGGATCAAAGGCAGGTGAAGAGATGAGAGTCCTCCTTCAACACCAGCCATTGAAGAAAGACGTTAACCCCTTTGATCCCTCAGCTTTTATACTGAGCATGATGCAGATGGGATGGAATACCCTGTTGGTCAGTTTGGGGTCACCTGTGCTGTCTGCTCCTCCCCACAGGTGCTACCGCTCTACGCTCTCCTGCTGCCAGTCCTCCAGTATGGCACACAACAAAGTTACCTGACCTTGGTCGTTATAGCAATAAGTATAAGCAGGAGCCTCTCTGCATGCTATTCCTTGGTATCCACTATAAACATCAGACCTTACCTGCTAAAAACTGACACTGTCTGAAAAATATGCTGTTAATTTCAGAGAGTGCAGTTAGTTAGAAGAAACTTAACTGAAAAGTAAAATTACTGAAAATAAAATTGATTCCATTTTGCCTCAAGACAGGACACCCTTTCAGACCCGCTACAAGCATGGAAATATGAGAGCGCTCTGCTTCATCTTGATTGAGGCTTAGTAAGTACAACATTTCCCTGACATAAAATAATAATAATAACAACAACAACAACAATAATAGCAATCTCCCCTTTTTCTTCCAAAAATTTTAAATTCTGTACAAAAAGTTATTTTCTGTAGTAATAAGCCTCTGTCTGAAAATCCCTCTCTGTTATGTGATATTCTACAGCATAGGATTAGTTATGGGGTAAAGTGCCTTACTAACTGAACAGACCAGAAATTTACTGACAATGTGGGACTGAAGAATAACGGACATGATGTGCATTGTAAAAATCTGCTGGTAAATGCTTCTTTTTAAACTATTTAGAAATCCTGTGAAGATCTACTGCTGCAATTAGACAGGAACCAAAACTTGTATTGGCTTTATAAACTGTGCCGAGTGTTCCTTTTAGACCTCTGTATTCAACAAAGTTCAGAAGTTAAACGTCAAAGAATAAAGATGTTCTATTTTGGAGATTATCCACAAAGAAGCAGGTCTGAAATTTGGCAAATATCCATTTCTCACTGAGTTCTCAGCCAGAGAGAGATTAAAAATAATAGTGTAAGGGACTGACAACTAACCTTCTTGTAATCACTGAACAGTTCATTTCAGTGGTTTCATCTGTATTACTACCACATCTCTTGATACTTTTTCTATGGTAGTCTTATTTCTTTCTAATATAGGAAAGACTTTTATGGAGATATCGGTGTAAAAAGAGGTATTAAGAAGAAAATGGGTCTATTAATGAATGAAGTAAGGGGAGACCATTATAGAGAACGTTTAAAATATTGAATTCTCTGTTCTATCCCCCTTTAGCAAAACTAAACAAATGAACAACAACCAAAAAAAAACCCAAAACCAAACCTAAACTAAGTAACACACACACACCCAAAAAACCCCCAAAAAACAAACACACACATAAAAGAACACTGAGCTGTTATGGAAAAAAAAGATATGAATATAGTAAATCAGTTAGTGATGAAAAAATGTGGAAAACCACATTGGAAAGCAATCGCTGTTTCTAAAATCCTGATGGACCAGGTGATCTGCATTTTTCTCAGGTAGAGGTCCATCTTAAAGCCCTTTAAAAGCAACAGAAAATTTGGTATTGACTGTAGAACCCCACAGTTAATACTAGTTAACAGCAACTGAAAATAACTTTTAATATACTGAGGAACAACTGGGGAAATACGAGAATATAGTTGAAAAAAATTTTTATTTTTTAATATGGTAAGGGGAGTATTCATACTAGGAACTGTTAATAAAACATATATATTATTAAGAGAAACACAGCAAGCTATAAGAGCGTAAAATCTCAATATATCTTGAGAATCAATTTATAAAGTATATAACTAATGAAGTAAAAATTATACATTAAATTAAAATCACAGAACAAACAACACAATATTTCTGTATTCTGTTTTTTTAAAACAAGAATCATACGGAGCATAGTATGGAAATAGCCACTGATGTAGTAGACAGAATTAAAACAAAGGTTGGAGTTGAGAATGATGTTTTCAAGATTAATATTCCTAAACTCAAGTGGGAAATTATCTCCTCATCACATGATTATGTTTAAGCTTCCAAACCAGAACCAAACACCCGCACCTGAATTATTTTCCTAAAACTCACTGTGGTAAAATTCAATTAGTTAGCAGGTACTGTCTGCACCAATTTGACTTTCTTTCAAAGGTTTTGTTGCTATAATTTCAGCATTTAAAAATGAAAGAGTATTTTAAAATTATGCTATAACTTATTTTGAAAAAGATCAAAATTACATTGTTAAATAACTTCCAAAGACTTTTCTTTTTTTTTGCAGAATTTTCTTCCGATGTAAGAGGTTTTTCTCCTAAAACAAAAAGTTAAAAAAATTATTCTTTTTTTAATTCACATTGCTAAAAAGAAAATTACCAGATCTGAGCATTTTATACAGCTGTTCACAACCTGCTTTTACCTCTACAATGCATTAAAAAGAACTAAAGATTTTTTTTAACTCAGAACAGGCTTTGCAAACTAGTGAACTGATATGAAATTTCATAGATTCCATGGCTGCTAAGATGGAACACAGAGTGACAAGCGGTGATGACTACATCTCCCAACTCACTAGCCAGATTAGCTGAGTACAGCAGTACAGTATCCTGATATACTTTAGCTGTACATCATTAGTATTATTTATTTGTGCTACTTTAACACTCAGCACTGATAATGGATCAAAACCAGACAGCCCCTGTCTCAGAGAGCTCACAATCTAAATATAAGACCTGAAACAAAAGATGAATGTAGACAGACAAAGAACAAAGAGAAAGCAACGAGACATGGCTGATCTTGGCATACCAGGAGACTTAAGTTTTTTACATTGTTTTATTTTCAAAGAACTCCATGGAGTAAGAAAGTGAAGGATGAAATTGGAAAGGGATAAAAGAAACATTTTTCAGTTGTTTACAGAGATATCCTCCCAACAGGCAAGAGGAGGAAAAACATAAAGATGCTTGTATAAAAGTCAAAGGAGATGGCATCATAGATTTAGTAGGTGAAGAAATGACCTTTTGAAATACCAAGATGTCAGCTAAATTATTTCGTTTGAATTAACCGATTTAAAGGAGGAAAAACAGGACAGCATAAAGACTCCATATTTCCTTAGAGTTAGAGGTAGCTGTGGAATTGGTTGAAGGCTTGTTGCTTCCAAGGCTTTTAGGAATGCATCGGCTGTGCAAATACTAAACCTGTTTTAAGGTTCCATTCCACTTACTTATCTATCTTTAACTTCAGTTAATTGCCTAATTATGCTAAAGTTAAGAGCATTATCTGAGCCTAATTGACAGCCATTGCTGGCAGATGAATAGCAGTGTTCATAAAGTGGAAGGCGGCACTTCAGAACCAGTTATGTTCCCATTCTCACTACAAGCTGCTGTGCTATTCTCAGTAGATCCGTATGGGTTTTTTTGCATCACTTCAGGGCCCTTCAAATACAGGAGACGTATATGTATTCAAGAAAAAAAAAAAAAAAGAACAGAAGGTTAAGAGGAGTGAATATGAACTATAAGGACGTACGCAGTTGACAATGATACCTCAGTTTAATGCATTAAAATACTTCTGCTGAACCATAGTAACTGTGTATGTCACGATCTTAGCATTTAAGCAGACTTGATAAGCACTCTCTTTTGAGAGTGCTGCTGATAACTGGAGGACAGATCTCTGTCCCCCTTCCTCCACTTAATGATTGTCTCCATTCAGGCACTCCAGAATGTCTTTAAATCAATAGCCAAATGGTTCAGTGCAAGCCTACAGAGAGGCCGTAACCTGGAATCACACTATTAAAGTCAGAGGATTTACTATGATATAAAACATTTGTTGGACAAGAAAGGAGCTATGACAATGTAATTTAAGGAAAATATAAAGTTTATCTGAGGCCTCCTAATTACTAGCTACATTTCCTTTCTATTTTAAATCTGTGACTCTCGCTTCCATGGCATTCTTCTTTGCTCCTCAAGTTTTTATTAGCCCTAGGGACTGAGAATCAGATGGCTTACTTCACTTTGCTCTTAATATCAGCTTTTTTGGGATTTGTGACAAATACACATTAGGCTACATTTTAGTTCAATTCGCAATAAGCCTTCTGGGCTAATTTTGTAAAATGTTACATATTTTTGAATTAAAGATTTCATTAAAATGATCTGAATCAAATTTTTCAGCAATTTTTCTTACTGATTTTCTGAATGTAGAATTCAGAAATTTCACAGAAACATGTTCACAGAAACGGTACCTTCAGTATGCTGATGATATTAATCAAGTCCAGTATTGTGTCTCCCATAGTATCCCAAAAAACACAATGGCAGAGTTAGGTGCAATAAAACACAAATGGAAAGCTACAGGGTAAGAAAAATAGTTAAAGTTTATGTGTTCTTACTTTTCAATCTTACATGCTTACAGGTATTTCTGTTTGTCTAGCACATCAAACAGTTCAATGACATTAAATGATCTCATTATGGACAATTCCATTATCTCAACAGAAGGTAGTGAGTGGCTGGGAGAGAACTGGCACAAAGCCAAAAACTTTTGTGTTGCTTCTTGACAATCATATTATTGAAATGAAGGTGAGTGAGTGGGGCGTTCTCACAAAGACTTTAAAAAAAAAAGGTACCTTCAGTAACCAGATACTGACTTTAAAGAAGTTAACTGGAGAGAAGAAATAAAAAAAAACCAACAAACTGAAACACCAAAACCAAGCAGGAATAATTATATCAGTAAAAAGTGGAGAAAATAAATGGATTTTTGAGCAGTGTGTTAATATACCTGAGGTCTAGTAGCTTCTGAATTGCTTCCAGAGACAGAGTTAAGTCCTGAATGATAGAATCTCTATCTAAAGAAGTGCCATAGCTTAACTAAACATTATTGGCAGAAAAGGGAAGTAGTTCAGCAGCTCTTCTAATGTAGATGATGAGAATAATCTATGGACAAAATTAATTCCCCAGGTTCTTTAACTACTTTAAATATTTCCATAAAAACAAAAAAGGGGTTATTCCAAATAGCTGAGGAAATAGCATGTACTTATATGTACAACTAATTTATTGGTTTACGTGGACTTGTAGTATTGGTTTCTTCTTTTATTTTTTCTGTCTTGCAGACACCACGAAGGAGTAATTTCATCTGTTCCTCCTGTGTCAAACTGAAACTCTGTCAAAAAGCCACGACCATTGAACTGGAAAAGATTCTGTATGCCAGTTACAAGCTGTTTCCTTTAAAACAGTCAAATACTCTTTACTCCATGAATCCAGAAGGTAGACTGATATTATTAAGCAATTTGTAAAACCCCAATCCTGTTTACCAGAAGTAGTGAGTGTGCTTTTCTGTGAATGTAGCTGGAACTTTCACCTCCGACACAAACAACAAAGCCCACTGGCCATCAAGACAGAGTGTAGTGTGCAAGAAAGCCTTTGTTTACGGGTAAACCATAACAGTCTGTTCCATAAAAGAGTTGAATACTGTAATAAGCATGTAGTGAACACTACTGAGAAGCAAGGGAAACTTGTTTCCACTGACTACCTTCATGATTTACTGTTTTGCTGCTTTCTGTAGTTTCTTGTTTGTTCACTTCTAGCCTACCAGGCATGCACGTGAGCGCAAAAGGCAGTATCTGTCAGAAATAAAACAACACTATTTGTATTAGCTGTTCTGGCCTGAACAAGTGTGACTGGAGGTTTTCACACTCCTCATTACACAAGGACAAAACTACACTAAAAGAAAACTACTGTCAACTTTCAATTTAATCACAAAAAATTCTGGATGAAGATAAATTCAGTAAAGCATATAGGCAATAAAATGTGTGTAAAATGGGTTTTAAAACCGAAGCATATTTATTGAAATGGACCTTTGAGTATATGAATGTTACACTTGAATCAAGGCTATACTTATGAAAGGAAGAAAGCTTTCATTTCTTTTAAACTTCGCCCAAATAATAACATGAATATTTCACCCATGGGTAATGAGGAGTTAACTGTTTCTATAATTGTATTATCTGCTGTTTGTGTCAGGTGGAGAACAGACTCATCTCACAGAGAAATGCACACAGGCACAGACACAGAACTTCGTGTGCTGTTTTCAGCACACGGCTATATTTTATACTTACACAGTTTGAGAAACACAAGCGCTTCGTCTCTCAAAGCGCAACTGACTGCATGGCGAGTGTTTGAGATCGAAAACAGGAAGTTTTTTATATGTCCTTAGTTCCATTTGGATACAGCGACCTGTAAGAGAGAGAAATAAGCCACAACTTATTGCGCCCCAGCCTAAGACACACATCCCACAGAAGAAGGTGGCACACTACCCTTTGCAAATGACAGACAAAGTGTTAGCCCTAGTCCCAGATGAACTGAATGTCAATGTCGTCAATGTCATTACTGTCATCAGTGGCAGAGGTAAATTAACATGATTGGAATAGACCTTCATCTGAAATGAATTAGTCTAGCTCCAACTGAGGACATGGTCCATCACCTCTCTGGCACACAGAGGGTCTTGTAATCTAAATGCACTACGACTATCATTTTATTTCCTTGTGGATTTACATTTAGCTGTTGTCATAAACATTTGATGAAGAGCTAGCACATGCCTGAGGTTATAGGACGTGTTACTGTAGCAACCAGCAGAATCTTTTTTTTTCTTACCTTAGTAATAATCCAAAGTAAGATCAAAATGGGGATGGTGAAAGTCAAAGAAGTCTGTGTAACAGTACACCTGAGAAGCATATCACAGTCATGTCAAGGGTTTTGAAGAAAATACCATGTACTACTTTTCCATTACAGCAGCAGAATCTGCACAAGGTCTAATGATCAAAAACATTGATTTATTCCTGTCACAAGCCTTCGGTCCCCCCCGGCTTCTAATTAAATCCATCTTACGTTCAGCTCTGGTATATAACCCTTCTGTTGTACACACGATAAAACCACTTGCTGTACCTAATGCCTGCAGCCGCTATCATTACTCTGACAAAACATTACCCTCAGCCAAAGGACCCAAGAGTAGTCTATGTGGACAGGAACAATACCTGAATTGCAAGACTCCAAAGTGATGGGACAGAGGGAGGGTAATTCCATTTCACCCCTGCAGTTTTATTATTTTTTTCAGTTTGCAGAAATTATTTTAGGACTGAAAATAACACTCTGAGTGTAACACTTAGCAACTTTGGAGCACAGTTGGAAGATTGATTCTTGAATGAGAAAAAACCCCAGCGTATGCAGCTAATGTCCTGTACATACTATGTACTATGCTACTAACACAAATTATAACACATAGATTTAAGACCAAAATCTGGATTCTGATAAGCCTCAAATGCTTCAATGTCTATATCTAAGATTTTGCTTCTACTTTTCTAAATACTGACAGCCAATGTGGAACTGTGGTTTCAAGTGGATAAATGAAGAGACAATAAAAATTTAATATTGACTTGTGATTAAATATTCTATCCCCTGCAGGTGAAGAATAATAATAGTATAGCAAGCTTTTTTTCTGACATTTCACATGTGACATTCTTAAATTAAAAACCTTAATAATTATATTTTTCCAATATAATATGTTCAAGTATCTGTACAGTTTTCTTTCATGATGCTTACATTTATATTTGTTTGTGTGAGCATCAAAGTCACAACTATGATGCTAACACTTTTGTATCTTAAATGATAACACTACAATCTTTCATATTTTTTCAGATGTTGGTGTTCTATCTCAGCTTGACTGTAACACAAAATCCAGTACATGTTCAGATAGAGACCAGAGGAAAAGTTTGTGTTGCCAATAAAATACTAAATTTCAAATTAAAGGGGTTTTTTTTGCTATTACTTAATAGTACGGGGAAAAAAATCATAAACATATGCCTCACTGCAAAGGAATTTAAGCTTTGGGTTTTCACTGATCGGTGACACGGTTATACCTTCTTATTCATCTTCAGGTAACACTAAAGCATTGAGATATTCAGTTTATAGTATGGGTGAAGGAGTATTTCAATAGAAAGCATTCAATAAAAGTACAAATCTCATTCTGCAAATAATTAGCCATGTTTGAATACAATCACAAACATGCATATATAAACATTCAAAACATGGTTTCAAATTTCTAGCCTACCCACTCCTAAATAAAAAACCTATCATTGCTAAAACTGAAGTGCTTGGTCCCAATTGATAAAGCAATAACTATGCATGGATTTGTATTATCTTTTATTTCAATTAGTAAGAGCAGAGTTAAGTTAGTTTATATTACATTCACTTAGGCTACGGGGCTTTGGGAGAGAAAGGATCCTTTTTCTATCAATCTGTATTTTATGAACCTGTGTTTATAAATCACTTAACACAGTGGCATTTCACTCTAACACTTTTTAAAAAAAAATAATAACTAAGAACCATTTAGCAGACTGGAAAGCAACCAAGGGTCGACGTACCTGGAGTCTGTCATTTCACATCTTATTCCTGTCTTATCTTCTCTAGAAACACAGAGCGTACGTGCATGTGTGAAACAGGTTTTTAAAATCTCTTCTAGTAAACTGAAGATACTTAAAACTCAACTCTACATGTTTCCAGCTAAATTAAAAGATTTGAAGATTAGAGCAACCTAAAGAATTCACATAAATACATATTTTAATTAAAGCACTGAATATGGTGTATGCTATTTATGTCAAGGGGATTTTTTTTTTTGCAGTTTTCTAGCTTATTTAGTAAATATGAAAATCACTGATTCATAATTCGACTAATAGCACCACTTTTCTATTAGAACAACGAAAAAGGTATGCATTCATTCATGCTGGATTTTACTAATAGGCTTTCTTTTTCTTTTTTCTTCCATTTGATTTATTTATACTATGTATGTTTGACTATTAATTGACCAGTGCCACACAGTTTTCAAATATATGCTCAAATATCAGCAATGAGTTGCTTTGCCAGGTTTTTTAAAAATACTGCATAAATTATCAAATTTTGTTTTTGATAGAATACTATGAAAAGCACATAATGGCTCAGGGATTCTTCACTTAGTTACTATTGTCCTTCTCCAAACAATATACTTTGTTTTAGAAAGACCAACACTTCACCTTCTGTTTTCTCTGAAATAGTCTTTTTCATAAAGGATGATACTGCGTGGTGATGGGTGCTAGGCAGATCAGTCATGCCTTGGTCAGTTACAAAAAATCGTTGCACAGAAAAACCACTACTTATTGTAAGAATGTATCAAAATAAATACATTAATTGATAGAATATTTACTACTATTAAATGAAGAGACCAACTCAAAGGTAAGTGATTTAACCAAGTGGATAACCAGATGATTTGATACTATCTATAAGCAGAGGTGAAAATATTTTCCAGTGGTTGCGCAAGAAATGATACACAATCAAACTGATGCATGTAACCTTAAATTGAATAACCAGTTTATCATAAGCAATATTGTCCCAATCTGTTCCTAAATGGAACATGGCAATATGAATTATAAACTTGCATGAACAATTTAAAAGAAGAGCAGACAATAATCCTCTTATGCATTTCATCTGCTATCCAAAACTTTTGTGCAGGGACCTTTTTTCTCACATACTTTGGCTGGTTTATTTATTAGGTGCTATATCTTTGGGGCAGTATGGTCTCTTTACAAAGCTGGATATAACCAACATAATGGCCACTATGTTTCAGTTAGGGATTAACAGACTTACGTAAAACAATTGATAGAACATAAATCCCACTCAGCTTCTTTGTTAAATCATGTAGATAGTTTTTTAATGTTTTTGCTGGTGTAAACCAAAGTAACTCCACTGAAATCAACACAGTGGCACTGCTTCATATCATCAAAGAATTTGGCTTAGATTCCTGCTTGCTGTAACTCATTGCTTAGCAATTTCAAATCAGGCTGCCCTTGTGCAGTAAATTGAGAACACTGAATACTTCTGCACTAGCGCTGGGTGTGCAGGGAGACAACTTTCACCATTCATTAAACACCAACCTTAGAGCAATGTCTGGGCCTGCTCACATTTATCTCGTTCGTTTTCCTTCATGGTCCTTCTATAAGAAATCTTCTCTGCTGCATGAGCGCTTTTGCTATGAAGGCGTATGCCTGAGTGAGGATCTTTCTCCCTGTGCCATAAGCATGCCAAAGCCATGGTCAGAAGATTCCCTTCTGAAGTGTTACACAGGGCTTCTCATGCAAGAAATCAGGGAGATATGTGAAACCTGGGGTTGCCTAGGAATTGCCATTACTATAATTCATTTGGGGGATTACAATGACCTTGTGAACCAGTAATTGTGTGTCTCCACACGTTCACAGTTACATTGCAGGCATCCTCTAGTTCTTATGACTGCTCCAAACAAAAAGCAATTCAAATTGGTGAGATCTGGTAAAATGTCTGTTCTTTATTTAGTGCCAGAGGAATACAGAAAGTCAGACAGTAACTGATTTAGTAGTTGAGCTCCCTGAGTTTGGCTTG
Organism: Rynchops niger; assembly: GCA_013400035.1. Taxonomy (NCBI): domain Eukaryota; kingdom Metazoa; phylum Chordata; class Aves; order Charadriiformes; family Laridae; genus Rynchops; species Rynchops niger. The sequence goes on from VXBH01009419.1 coordinate 93,297, forward strand.
ACATTGATTTGATGAAGGTAGTTGGTCTCAGATCTTCAAAGCTATTTAGTCACCTGTCTCTCATCAAACGCAGTGGGAATTCAACATCTAAACAACTTGTGAACCTGAGCTTTAGTCTTTTTAGTCTTCTGTCTGCATTTCCCTATACACCAGGACCTTCTTGCACCATTCTGCCTTTTCCATTAGAGATTAGAGAGGGAGAGAAACATGGGACATTCCTGCAAGTCTCCATGCCTAACCAGAGCTGCATCAGGTTCATCGGGTTCCACTATTCATTTGTCTGCTTTGTGCTTCATCTGCCTCTTCCTATAAAAATAATAATAATAAAAAAAAAATCATTTGAGTTAAATTGTAGAAGTAAAACCGTTCCCCTCTTCAGAAGAGTGTGCAAAGACTTACACTAATGACAGTCACTTGCTGAGGGAGGTGGTGAAGGTGTAAAAGAGAATCAGGATCTGCACAAGAAATAAGGTACCTGCCCAGGCAATTTTCTCACCTGTGTAACAACGCAATCAGCAGCATAGCCAAGAACTGCACACCTTTACAGTCCCAAGGCACACTGCTCTTCCATTAGGGTGTCACAAAAACAGTATTATGCATAGTCCAATATTACTTTATAAATATATAAGGTTCCCCACAAACCACTTAAAAAAAAAAGTAAAATTCATCCATTGCCTAGAGACAATCCAAGCAAAAGTCCAAGGAGAAGTATTCGTTGTGAGGAAATTTAGAGGGACATGGATAACTGGACACAAAATAGATGGACTACTGCCTCTTCAATGTGTAAACAGCAGATTGCGGTACTGCTGTTCTTTGAGGATAAAAATGTTATTTTCCAATCCCACACAAAAGATGTTTAGTTTCTTCTTAAACCACATAACAAATACTAAAGAAGAATAAGGACTTGTCCTCCTCCCTCTGCTTCTGTATTCTAAATTCATTGCCCTTGCATGGCAAACATGCTCTTATTATTTATTAACTGTAGTCAAATAGTATGTAGAAGTCCTATGAAAGATCAGGACCCCATTGTGCTGGGCACTGGACAACAACATAGGAAAAGGTAAGATACCCTGAACATTTTCTAGATTAAGCACACATGAGCAAACATGAGAGATAAATAAAGTCAGACTTACTCAAGTTAGCTTACTCAAGATTATGGAGGACACCTGTGGGAGGCTGGAGATGTGATCCCATCCCAATTCATTACATTAATCCCTGTTCATATCTGAAGGGCCCTTAGGAAGGAAACCAGGCTGTACTAGGCAGCCAACTGCCAGACCTCCTCTTCCTGGAGATCCTCAACTGTGGACAAAGTGAGAGAACAGAGACTGATGTCTTAAGGGTAGATGTTAGGTGGACCAATACATCTTCTACAAGGCATCTTTGTGTACCGAGATGAGTAAGCTGAGCTTCCAGGGCAGGTGACAATATGGGTCAAGTGCAGTAAAGTTGAGCTGAGAAGAGTTAATAAATCCAGGGGGGTTGGGATGCATGTTTCACATGCAGGCACACTAGATAACTTTTAAAGGTTCCTTCCAACCCAAATTATTCTATGATTCTATGGTTCTATGATTCTATGACTAAAGCACAGGGCCACCCTAGCAACATTGAAGGAGGGAGTTCATTGACCAAGACCAGATATAAACAATTATTTATGGATTGTGTGACATTTGCTGATGAAACCCCATACTTCCCTTTTTTATTTATCTTTTATTCAGGTTTTGAAACTAGTTCTCCTTCACGCATTTATTTCCTGAGATACAACTACTGCTTCATTTATCTGTGCTCACACCTTAAGATTCATGCTCACATATCTAAAGCTGGACCTGGAGAATATAGGGTAAATATAGGCTCTAGTGGGCACCTGTCTCACCAGTAGTAATTAGCTATGTAAATTGTTCCTTTGAGCATTTCTGGAGTTTCCTTTTCATGATGACTGTGAACTAAAGCCTTTAGTCAGATCCTCCAAAGTCTAACCAATATTAATTCCATAAAAGAATTTCAGCAAACAATTAAATTAAGTCTCATATACACTTTATGAGGCTACTGTGTTTAGTCTTGTCCAAATTTTGTTGTATGGACCACTGACAAATGCAGAATCAACAATTTCATTCAATTGCTGTTTATTTTGTCATCCATTTTCCTTTGCTGGCAAAGCGGCTTTCCTCTCACTTCTGCATTCATTTATGCAATTTCATGGAGTGATATAGAGGAGAAACAAACATTCTCTTGAATATTTCTTCCCTAATACTTAAAACATGAGGGACCCTAGGGAACCAGGTTTTAAAAAACAACAATGTATTTGCAATAGCAACATCAACAAACAGAAATTTTTCCAAATACAAGTTATCTCAATCCCCAAATATAATATTTCTCTTTGATTCACTGTACTATCTTGCCTACAGTTAGCATAAGAATTATTTCAGCTCAACAAAACTATTTACAGAGAATATACATTGAAACTGTCTTACAGGACAGGTTGGTTTCTGATAGGACAACTGAGGAGAAAAGCCTTCATTTAAGTTTTGATATAGGACATTTTTTACCACACTTGAAGCTGTTATATATTGTTCTTGATCCATTGACTAGAAAGGAGAGGCATTGAACCCCACAATGAGAAAAAACCTCTACAGGATACTGCCCCGACATGTACTCTTTGACATTCACATTGACATAAAAAAGATCTCTGTAGGAAGATTAAAGGAATGTTTGGCCTCATTTTCTTCAGTTCACAAAGCCTTGTTTTTATTATTTCAGAGTTGAACATATGAAAGAAAATTCTTACATTTGTCATACAGTGCACATAACAGATTTGTTTCAACCAGCTTTATGCAGCCTCTGTTGATTTCATAATATGGCACAAACCTCAGAGTGATAACTTGTTTTATCTGTTTAAAAAACCAGAAGTAGTATATAGAAATTTTATTTCCAATTTTATTTGTGGGTTTAATGTATTAATAACAGATCTTGTGTTACTAATACACTTTTTATGAGGCATGATTTTAAAATATCATTTGACTACAGTGAATGTTCATTTTGTTACAAGTGCCTTATGAAAATATGACACATGACACGCTTTCTCTAAAGAACATGCTATTTCTGGGGGTACATTTCAGAAGTTCTGCTATAAACCATCTCATCTACTAACTATGAAAGCTACACAGCATCATTTTCAGGACAGTACAACTTATTTAGAAAATACCTTTTTAACATCATCCTCAGTAAACCTCTGAATGTGACAAATGTCCCAGGTGAACCATAAAACCATCACATTATTAATATATATGTATGAATTACTGCTATTAAACATAAAATGTGGTAGATATTAAAAAAAAATGTTTCTGTAAAATATGAAAAGACATTTTGGCTCAGGGTAAACATATACACAAAGACAAAGAACAGGTGGTGAGCACAAGGACCACGCACCTTTACAGAAAAGTCACCTGTGAAATTAGTTTCAAATTTCAGATATCGTCTTTGGTAAAATGATCAGAATAAGAATTACTACATGATAATACATTTTTATTTTTATTTTCTTCTTTTTTCCTTTTTTCCTTTTTCTGAGTACCTGAAATATTGCACTGTAATAAGTGAAAATATGAGACTTTTTTTTTTTTTTTTTTGAAAATTCATATTTTGGACCATTTTCACAGAAGTTGGGTATTCTACTTAATGGAAGCCTCAATACCATTTTCACTATACTGGATCATTTGGTTTTATGACAAGTTTCATCCTTAAGGGAGTTTAGTTACCTTCTGGAAGTAGCTAGACCTTTCAAGCACTATATAGAGATCCTGCACAAGTAGTTTAACCTATATATAGTCATTAGTTTAACCTATATGTAGTCACTAGTTGGCTATATTTTTTTTTCCCACAGAAAGATGTTTTTGCCTCAAAATGCTATCAAATGAGCAAAAGACGTATCCAAAAAGAAACAGAAGTGTTTTCTCTTCCAATTGCCTATGCCGAAAGAAGCCCCACCCCCAAAAAAGAAGCCCTAAGAGTAAGTCTGATGTTGATATTTGTGAACTCAGTAGCAGAGTACAGTAAGTGGTATTCCACTGAACCTCCAAAGCCCCGAAGAGATGACTGATGTACAACTTGATGTGGTGAAACGTTGGAATTTCTAAGAGCGTCAAGTCACCACACATCCATTATTGAAAGTGTTTTCACTTTGGTCTCCATGCTTTTTTTAAAATCTACTCAGAATTAAGTTGTATGATCCTGAAAAAGATATTATGCATTAATTGTACGAATAATTTAGAAAAATAACAAAAAAAAAGGGAAAACAGTAGAAGAGAATCTATTGATTTAATATTTTTTTTTTAATATTTATAGAACAAAATTTCTAGTTAAATGGAATTAAATATTTGTTATAAAACTTGTTCATGGGAGAAATGAGTACTTTTCATTGTTTTCAGTTCAGCATGAAAAAATATTTTGACATATTAGTGCCTTCGACACAATCTAAAAACGGGGTTTTAGAAATGAAGTAAATGTTCCCAGGTGTCAGAATTTCAGGTTTTCGAGCAATGCTACAAATACGTATGTTTGTTGTTGTTGTTGTTTATGTTAAGGATCATTTTCACTACCTTCTGATTAAGAACAAAATTTAATCAGAATTCATATTAACTATTAATTTTGTCAGACAAATATAATTTCAAAAGTAAAAGTATTGTCATTGCAACTGAAAAAAATAGTGCAAATACAGATTTAAAGATATTTAAATTTCTCAATGTGTTTCATCTCAAGCTCAATTTTTATTTGTCTAACAAAAAATTGCTAAGGAAAAGTATAATCACTTAAAATTATTTGAACTGACATGATTTCTGGTAGATACACATGCGTATTTATCTAGCCTAAGCTTTAGGAAATGAATGATCTTTATGTTAACAAACCGTAATGATCCGTTCCAATCAGCTTTATCTTAATGTATTTCTCTCCATTCCTGGGGATGGGATACCTACTAGCTGACCTGTAATAAAAGGCAGTTGCACTAGCCACCTAATCAAAGCTCTCATAGAACAGCACAGCACATTTTGAAATGAAAAACCTTTCAGGGGGAGGATCGGTATTAGTGAGGCAATACCATAAAATCTATTACCAAACATGAAGAATAATGAAGCATGGAAGCCATAAAAGGTATAATAAAAATGTTCCGTTAATAAGAAGAATGGATTTGCTTTATTGGAGCTTTCCACTAAATTTTTTTTTTTGTTCTTTTTTGAGCATTTAACTCCCATTTGGTTAGTTGGGTCTGTCTTTTTCTGTCAGGGGTGTTTCCCTTTGGCATGTAAACTACCAAATCAACATGATTAATAAGGTTTGTAACACGGCAGTTATATGACAGTTATAGAACCATTCCCTCCAGCCTGTACCTTAAGGTTAATCTGAGGCCAAGTTCACTTCATTCTAGACTAAGCTACCCAGGCAGGAGGCTGTTCCATGCCTAACCCTCATGGTCCTTGTGGGTGTTTCCCACTTTATGAACACCATGCTGAAAGGGGAAGGCAAGAGGCGAGTGGCATGGAGATTTTAGTGGGAACTGACTGTGTCCTATCTCTTATTTCATGAGTTTCGGAGGTAAAGAAAGGAAATAGTCAATCACTCTTTGGAAGTCTGTCCTAGGGTAGTGTGGAGAGAAGACTAGGATCAGACTTTCTTTAGAAGCTCTTTGAGGTACACAATTAAGATGACTTTGACACTTGAGAACAGCCAACTCTGAAAGCCTATAACCTGCCTGTTGCATAAAAAAGCTATGTACCTCACAAAGTTTCTCCCTGTTTTACATTGTTAGTCAAGTACTCATGACATACCAGGGGAGAGGAAAAGACACAAAATTTGATCTTTCAGTGTTGATGTAAAAAACGAGCCTTGACAATAGTACTCTCCGTAAGGTTTCCAGGGTTTGGTACACAAGCTGAGAATAAATGGCGTTAAAACACAATTGCAGAAGTAATGTGAGACAGTGAGAGGATGATTTTTAGAAAACTTTGAAATATAAAATGATTCTACAAAAGAAAAATAATTTCTGTCCAGGTCAGTATGCAACATGCACTGGTGTTTGACTTAAAAGTTATAAAAGAGTTGAGGTTGTTGGTTTTGGTTTTGTTTTAATAAAGATTAGAGGGAATCTAACAAGGGAATAAGAGAACACAGTCTGAGACGATTCACCCTCTAAAAGTAAAATCTTCATCCTCAAAAAAAAGAAAAAATTCAATAAACCTCAGATAGGAAACATCAAAGAATAATCTCACCACATAAATACAGACCTAAATATAGACAACTAGATCAAAGGAATACAAGTGTTTCTATCATACTAGAAGTCTATAAATAATGGAAATGTATAAAGTAAGACGAATGAACTGAAGCAAATGATTTGAAGTGAGGATATGGGCATAATAAGCATGGAAAAACTTGGACTGAGAAACGGATCACTTACATGCCTCGAGAAACAAGTAAATAATACATAGGACTGACTAAGTAGATCAGGCTGCTAGTGAAATGTTTACTAAGTTAAAGAAAGCTTAGAATTAAATATGGTAAAGATATTAACCATATCAATTACCACAATTTATGTGAACCAAAATGTCATACTTAGATTAAAGGAGTATATTATTTGGTTTATCTTACATCACCCTGTGTCCATGATAGTGACATAGAAATTACAACATTATGGCGACTACAAGGAAAGAGAACACAATAACACTTGGAGACTTTAATTAACCCTCAGATTACCTAAGAAAACGTAACAATGAGTTAAGATAAAGAGTTAAATAGTGAGATATCTAAATGACTGCTTTGTGAAATAACCAAGAGGAGGATATGTCTTGTTCAAAATGCAGTAGCTGAAGTTGCAGTGGCACACTCTTTAAATAGTTAGCTCTCTCAGACTACTCATTCAAAATCCCAGTATGATTGGAAAGTTCTTCTCATCCCTAAACCATGTCAGCTTCATACAAAAGAAACTTCAGGGGGAAAAAAAAAAACAAAAAAAAAAAACGGTAATTAAATTGAAAAAAAATGTATGAAAAGACAACGCTGCTTAAAAGTGTCACGCCAGAAGAAAAGTTTTTTAAAAAAAAATCAAAGAACTAAAACCAGAACACACGTTTCTGTGGCAGAGCAAAGAAGGCTTTTAGAGCGTGAAAGCAGCCGTGCTGAGCCAGACCAAAGGTTGGCCAAGCCTCATGTCCCACTTCCATCTATGGCGATGACAAGCAGATTTCGAAGGAAGATCAAAATTATGATGCATGCAGGGAATACTCTCTGAAGTCCTCAGTGATTTACTGTTCAGGAGCTTCTTGAAACAGAAATGGTCTTTTAATAGAATCAGGTCTCTGATATTTCTGTCTAAAATCTCAAAAGGATATTTTTGACCATGAAGTAGTCCAGTTGCTTTTTCAATGCATGTAAACCTTTAGCATCCACAATATCCTGAGCAAAATTATTCCAAAGTGCAACCCATGGAGATGCAGCTGCCTGCAACTTAACACCCAGATTTTGCTCAGTTTTACTGAGTAACCTGTTTTTCAACTCTAAGGGGGTATGTAAGTTAACGCCTTACAACACAAGGAAAGTAAAATACACAAACTGAAGTAAAAAGGTGACAATTAGCAACTCAGGGATTCAAGAAAAAAATACCGACATGAAACTACTCAAACCTATGGAAAAAGCATAAAATCTGCTTTTTGAAAGCACCAAAGACCAACCCATGACAGACCACAAGAGGGCTGATGCTTCCCTACCACCATCTGACTGCTGATCCTCGCGCGTCTCACAGGCCCGTGGTAATGGCAATGGCAATCGTAGCTCCCTGTTGGGTGCAGTAGCTGTTAAATAATTGCTGTGTGCTTGTAAGTGGTTCATATACTGTTTGCAGTGTCTTTTTGTGTACAGTAAAAAAATTCTTGAAGAAAAGTGAACTGGTGAGGGAGGGTTATCTACACATTATGTAGAGAACTACCTCCTCTTTTTTTTCTTTTTTTTTGCTTTGAACCTACCACCTGCTAACAGCATGTGATGCTCTCATTCTTGCTTTGGAAGAGAAAATGAACCATCTGTCTCTTTTTATCTTTTTCTTTTCCCTTATGATTGTACAGATTTCTGTCAAAGCCTTCCCTCATTGTCACTTTTCAGACTGAATAGTCATGGTCTATTTATGAATCTCTTTGACTGCCATTCTGTATTTTTGATTATTCTTGGTGCCTTTCTGTGAACCTCTTCCAGTTCTGCTACATCCTTTTTTAGATTTTGGCATAACAACTTTTACACTGATATGATTATGTTTTCTGTTTTCTTTTCTACTCTTTTCTTAATAATTCCTAACATTCAATTTACTTTTCTGACCACTGCTGAGCACTGAGCTGACATTTTCGTGGAGCTATTCATCACAACTCTAAGACCCCATTCCTGAATGATAGCAGTTAATACAGAGCACCTCACTAAAGATGAAAGTATCTTTTAAAAGTAGAATTTGTATCCAGACAAGGAAAATAAAAAAGAACATGAGCTCTGTCATTTTAAATGTAAAAGCAAAAAAGGATGCTGAAAAATGAATGGGCTTCTAAATGAGTAAAACTAATATTAAAATATATACATTGTATTTCATTTACATGGAAAGATTTTGGTAGCTGAAGGGCTGCAAGGCCTCTGTGAGAAGACACCAGGGGCTGCCCCCATGTTGGCCCAGCCAGTCCCAGCCACCTCCAAAATGGACCCACCTCTGGACAAAGATGAACCCATCAGTGATGGTGGTAGTGCTTCTGTGATAAAATTCTTAAGAAAAGGGAGAAAGCACTGCATTGTGGGTGGGAGAGAGAAGTGAAAAAATGTGAGAGAAACAACTCTGCAGACACCAAGGTCAATGAAGAAGGAGGGGGAGGAGGTGGTCTAGGCGTTGGAGCAGAGATTCCCCTGCAGCCCCTGGTGCAGACCATGGTGAGGGACTGGTGGAAGACATGAAGGTTGGGGGCGCCATTGGCTGTAGTGATCATGAGAAGATAGACTTCAAGATCATGGGCAGTACTCATAAATCAACAAGAAGTAAAATTACAACCTTGAACTTCAAGAAGGCTAACTTTGACCTCTTCAAGAAACTGTTTGGAGACATCCCATGGGCTAGGGCTCTGGAAGGCAGGGGGGCTCAAGGGAGCTCGTTGATATTCAAACACCACTTTCTCCAAGCGCAGGATCGGTGCATCCCAAAGAGCAAGAAATCAGCCAAGGGATGCAGGAGACCTGCATGGTTGAGCAGGGAGCTTCTTAAAAACTTCAAGTGGAAGAAGGAAGTTTACAGTAAGTGGAAGAATGGACTGACCCCTTGAGAGGATTACAGAATCACAGAATCACAGAACTTTCATGGTTGGAAAGGACCTTTAAGATCATCGAGTCGAACCAACAACCTACAATCTCTGCCATTACAGTATGCCCTGAAGTGCCACATCTAGACTTTTCTTAAACACCTCTAGGGATGGTGACTCAACCACCTCCGCAGGCAGCCTGTTCCAGTGACTGAC
>VXBH01009420.1:7919-42911 GCA_013400035.1 Rynchops niger
AAAAAAAGAGAGAAGACAGAAGAGAAAGAAGAAGAAAAAGGAAAAGGAAAAAGAAGGAGGAAAAGGGAACAGAGAAGCTAGGCTGAATAAAAGACAATTGAAATATACAAATTTACTAGTTCTGTTTGTTCCCTAATATGCTGCAAAAATAAATCGCATTGCATAGTTAGTATGACCTTGCAGTGACAGTATTAATGATTTATTTCATAGGCTTTCTGACAGCAGACACGAAGATACAGCTGTGTTTAACTGTTACTCACGGCATATATCAGGAGTTCTCCAGAAAACACAGGCCTGAGCCTTAGTACATTCTTGAGCATATGCAGCAACTGCAGAACAGAAGCACTCACAATCTCCACCACTGTCACAAGAGCAGGCATCATGAACACAAGCTTCATAGAACGGAGTCGGGTCCACCTGTTGGGGAAAGAAATGATGCTCCAGTCCATTTCCAAATTAGTTTTCAAACTAGTAAACTTGAGATATCTCTTGAGATATGGGAATTGAGCTGGACAGGAATGAGAATGTTTCTAAGAATTACCAAATGAAGTCTTATCTCCCAGCAAGCTTTGCCAACCAAGTGGTGAGCAATATCGGAAAGGCTGCACTTCATAGCCAATATGAAGCAGAGAATTTTGTGCTTGCCAGTTTTTGGAGTTTATCCAATGACACATTAGCAAAAAATTTCCACTTTTTTGCTTGGCACTGCAAGAGGAGAAACTTAGACTGGATTTTAGCCAGTGAAGGAATCAACATAGGAACACATATTAAGTTAATTAAATTGATAGTTCTTTGTGACTCTTCCACTGTCAGTTAAGAACAAACTGTTGTTAATATTACCATATTTCATAAAAGAGACAAGAAATAGAGAGGAGTGCTCTCCATGCACTGCTCTCTGGAAGCTGTGGGCCTGACATAGGGTATGCTATGATAATTTGGAGGCACAGTACTAGCAGCTAACCCTGCCTACTGTGTGATGTCAGTGGTCTCCAAGAACATCCCTTCTGTGGGTTGAATATTACAAAAAGCAGTGGTCTCTTCAACAGCCACCTTTCAAGTACAGTATGCATTTCTGTCAGAAGAGGGGTCTGAGGCCTTTCAGAACTTGCGGTATTGACATCTCAAAAGATACGGTGCAACTGCAGCACACACAGACCTATTCAGGCTAGATTTTTGAACCTAGCTTACACAGCAGTAGCAGTGAAACTGTGGTGATGAACATGGGTTTGTGCAGCCAGGGCTGACTCCACTAGAAGTCCCGTTGCCACAGATACTTAAACTATTTTGACTAAGGCTAGCTGAAACGTGCTGACACCTGTAGCTGTACCGAAGAAGTAAATAAAAATCAGTCTATTTACTGATCTTTTCATTCATTTCTGATGATCTCACTCCTTCTGCACTAACAGACATGCAGTGTGCTGTCCCATCACTTACTGCCTTCTACAAACCTTGGAGTGACAAATTTTAAAGACTTCACTCTGGATGATACTGCATTCTTTCTCTGCCCAGGACTTCCGATGTGGTTTCACATCACAGGGCTTAATCTCTTCTGTGACATCTGGGCACATGGAAGACTGTTTCCAGGAATTCCCAAACTTCAGAGCATTAGTCTCCTGCAGCCCATTCCTTGTTGTAAAATCATTGTTAGACTTGTCATCAAAGTTGCCACACAGACCACACACTTTGCCCTGGAAAAGGAAATTAACATATACACAGCTTTTAAATATGGAAGTGGGAAACAGACTCCAGTAAAGAACAAAACATTGACATTAGAAAGGACAACTGACTCTTTGTGTAAATGCTGTATTTTCATCTTTACTTGCAAATCATTTGTACAGAAATTAAACCTTTATCTGTCTGTGTATTCAGCTGCCATATCTTCCCTCCTTGAAATCAATTATACTCAGTATATTTCCATCTCTGTGGCAGCCCTTGATCCAACTTACAGCACTAAAGAGGGGATAAGTCTCTTTCAGCCAAGAAGAATTAATTTATTTCCCATTCTTCTCAATTTATCATAACTCAGCTATTAATATAAGCCTGAGGGAATTTCATTCTGCTTAAAAATGGTTTTATTAAAAGTTTTTAACATAATGAGCACCATTTCTTATCCATGGAAAAAAAAATGACAGGGACTCATTTTTCTTGGAAGAATGAATTTACCAGTTTACCCACAATAGTGAATGTTTGGTAGTGCTATTTAAGGTACATCAGCCCCCTCAAGCAACACTATGTCCCTGTTTATATAACCCCACACCTCCTCATTCAGCTCAATGAATTCAGTACTCTATAATTCAGTATGATGGGTTTCAGAAATCAGAATCATCTCCATACATTGCATAGAGAGTTTGATTTTAACTCAGGGCTGAGATTCCATGCAGTATCCCCTAAATTACTTTGGATGTTTGACTCTTAATATTCACAAACTCGGAATGTCTTACGTGTCTAGCTTTATTGCAATCATATGCTATGCATCCTCTGTAATGCATTGTGATGGACCAAGGAACTCCAATAGCACCACTGCAAACTGTGATAGTAATAATGCAAGCTAATCATCAATGTGCAGAGGATATAGGAATTAAACACAGAGTCAGACTAAAAGAACATTTGTTTCCTTATCTCATTTATCTATTCATACTACTACTTCAGAAAAAGACAGACAGGTCCTAACTTTGTAATCAGGGGTCAGCTTGATGAAAACAGTAGTCTTCTTATCCCAGATAAGAATCACACCATTGCTGGCCTCAATAACAAGGTAGAGGCCTACTGTCCTGTTCCAATATTTCACATCATCACCGTTATCTCGCTGAATTTCTTTATAATCTTTGTTCTCCAATTTCAATTCAGTTTTCTGAAACATAAAAAGAGAAACATTATAACACTAACTTTTATGATGACATAAAATATGAGATGCTTATAATAATACTACTCATTCTGAAACTAATAGCTTAGAGTCTGGGATGATTTTCCAAGATGACAGAGAGTGGTGTAAGTATCTTTGTTTGAGAGAGGTTTCAGTACCTGAGAACCTACACCTTTACAGATTAATCTGATAGGGCCTCTAACCTTTACTTGTTATGGCTGCTTTTAGGGATGTGGCTTTGGAGCATTACTTTTTTTGAAATACTTGAATACCGATATATATGCACTAAGTATCACTACTCACCCCTAGAAAAATTTTAATAGCCTTTGAGCAGGTGACTCCTGTAGTTCCACAAGGGACATTCTCTGTGATGATACTGAACGAGCCACTGGAATTTTTGTCACCACAAAAATCCTATTGAAAAGGAAAAAATGAGCTTAAGAAAATTAGGTAGAATATTTAATTTTTTAGTTCAATATAATAATAATTACAATAATTTAAATTTCTACAATGTATAAGTCGTTACCACTGCTTCATGTGTGAAATTCTACACACATATTTTTACAGACACACGAACATATACACATACATCTCTACATACATATAAACAGTTAATACAGTCTTGTGTGTGGCAAACCCTGGGAAACAAGGGGGACAATAAAACAAAATGAGGAATATATCTTTAAATATAAACATCTTTGTTTTGTAAACTTAGAATTTTGATTTATTTCACAACTGATAATGACCTGTTAGCTCTCGTGAAGTAGTCCTGTTACATACAATTTATGACCACTGTTATCACAAAAAAACACCACTCACACAGCTTGCCTGCACTGAAAATACAGTATTTATCCTGGCAGAATGTGTAAACAGCACAGGAACAGTGATGGCAGGCAACAAGGAATGACGAAACCAAACAGGAAAGTAGATCTTCAAGGCAATAGAATGTCATTTCAGCCCTCCTGACGAGTATTACCTGAGTAGCCACGTATTCACAACTCCCATCAAAGTCATAGAATTTTCCATCAAAGGTGATATAATGGCCACTTCCATATATGATACAAGTCCCATAGCACAGATCTTTAGTGCAGCTCCAATCTCCGTTTTGGCAGGTACTAGAAGAAAGCAGAAGAGCTGAATTTTCAGGTCTCATCAAGAGTGTGCTGTTTGGAAAACTGCAGAACAAACCAAGCAGCTACCTGATACAACATGATAATGTACACAATACCCATTTCAGTGTTACAATGTCTTAAGTATCAACTTCAATAGTTTAGCCTGTTTTTAAGCCTACAAAATGATTTTTAACTCTGGCCAGCTACATTTTTTAGATCTGATAGCGTTTATATTTTAAAAATGAGTGTATTTTCCCAATAAGAAATGCCTACTGGAAACAGAGGTATCTATTACCCCAATATTTTGAGCACAATCTGTACTTCCTCAGATAGCAAAAAATATGCCTGAAAATATAGGTTTATACTTGCAACTACAGCCACTGTAGTACATAAGCCTAGACAGGACTACTAATTTACTGCATACAATATATTCTAGAAGAGAGTATAAAATTGTAACTTACCAGGTGTTACAGTCCACTGTTATCTTCTCTCCAGGAGAATACTGCTGGTTGTTATGACTGCATGGGCAGTCCTTCTCCTGAACACAGCCCCCTTTCCCATCATCAAACAGACCTTCAGGACACACACAGCCTGAGACACACTCTGCCTGGAACTAAAGAATATAAGGAGAAGTTATTACTTTAGGAAAAATCACTCCATTTTTCATCCACTTCTTCAGAAGCACTCTGGTAAAAACGGCATTTATACTAGAGAGCCTAATATTAATTAGTTTTATAGGGTTTTTCTTTCTAGGTTTCTAAAGTTTTTCTTTTCTTTTTTGATTGTCTAAGAACGCAAATTGTATTTCACTTGGGAGGTACGACTCTACTGAAGACACAATAAAAAGAAAATGGAGAAGGAAAGCGTAAGGGGAATCATCATGAAATTGGCAACAGAGTAATATCATTGGGGAGAAAAGAAAGGAAAATTAAACCAAAGAGAAATAAACTGTTATTACAACTGCATTTTCTATGTTGCACTGTCATTTAAAGAATACAGAATAAAGGGAACATAACATGGAGAAAATACATACAAGATCAGTTCGACGAGTATGACAGCTAACTTGTACACGCGTTTGCGAAGTCCACTTTGGGGATGTGTTGCAGTCAAAGTACCTCTTGTTAGAAGAACATTCTGTTGCATCTGAAAGGTATATTGTTGGTTCATACGAATCAAGAAAAGGCAAAAGAAATGTATGTGAAAGGTGGTAGCTACTGAGAAATCTCAGGGCATGCCTATTCTTATGAAAAAGAGGCTCAGTGAAGACAGAACAAAGTGAAAATGTGTAACTGTTTCACATAAAGAGAAAAAACAAATATGCAAAACAAATAAGTGATGAATTCAAATGCAAAGTGTAGGTTTGTGTTTGGAGGTTGCGTTATGGTTTTTATTTTATTTTACTTTATAGAATGTCACTTACTTTTCATTCTTATTGTCACTGAAGTACACTGGATCTTTGCATTTCGGCAAACGCTAAAAGAAGTGAAGTAAGTAGAAATTAAAAAAAAAAAGTAAGCTCAGTGTCTTCAATTTAAACCTAAACAAACCTAAACCAAGATTTGTTTATATAAATTTGAGAGTATTTATCAGAGATGTCCTGCATAATTTCTACTGATATTTCAAGGTGAACTCTATTGATGTGAATTCATGAATTTTCACATGGAGTAAAAGTGTATCAAGATTTTAGGCACCGTTACAGAAAGGCTATGTTCTAAGGAATGACAGCTATTCTATTAATCCTTAATACTATGGTTTTTGATGACTCAGGAAACAGATAATAATGAGACAGATACTAAAGATAATTTAAATCAAAGCCTTCGTTTGGATACACAGTCTATTGTCATGCCTATTCAACTCATATGCTGCAAATTTATTGGCCTGTGTGCTTCATCTGCTGGATGAGAGAAGGAAGTATTTCAGAGTTTGCACTGATGACTCATGCAGCAAACAGTTGTCAGAGTCCATGATAAAAATACTAGAATTGTCAAAGTTGCTTTCAAAAGCCTATGCTACAGTAAACACTTTTCAAGGGGACCTTCCTCCAGTGGAAAACTCAAGCAATCTGTCTCTGACAGAGAAAGAAAACAGCAACATAACTTCATAGCTGGCCTTTTGTCTTTTGTTTACTTCTCTGCTCAACAAAGCCCTATTAACAGTGCAGCTTTATAGTAACATTTACCTTTGAAGGCCAGTATCACACCTCCAAACAAAGCTGCACTTCTCAATTATTAATAAATTACAGTGCAACAGGATGATGCTTTGCTCAGCACCAAGATTGTGTCAAACGCATTACAAATGTTCATCAAAGCACAAAAAGAAGCTGAGCAGCTTACACCGAAGAAGCAAATTTTAAAAGGGCTTTTATCCCCACAAAAGAGAAGCCACAATAAAACATACCAACGTTCTCCATCTTTTGTGACATATTCCCCTGGTTCCAGGTATGATCCCTTGTAATAACATGGGCACTTGGAGACAGGCACACAGGTACCCTGGTTATCCAAGTATGTATTATGTGGGCAGCCACAGCCATCCACAGGAGCAAAGTTTTGCAAGCAATGCTTTTCGCCATCAGCAAGGGAACGACAGGTTTGCTGGCACATTGTAAGATTGTAAAGGAAGATTTGATTTCCTGGGCAGGCAGACACTTCACTACCTGTAGGGAAAACAAACAAACTGATAAATAAGGGATGTGGGATCACCAATTTAACCTTGACATTTCTGTTTTGGTTTCTTTGGCTGTGCAGCATGTAATGGTAAAAATACTCCCTTAGATCTTAATAAAGTACAAAAATATTGTAAGTCACAAGTAATGCTAGCATAACTTTGTTTACTAGTTGAAGACTTCTTTTTAACTGCTACTAATAGTTTCTACTTTCATATCCATATTTGTTTCACACAGTGATAATCAGAGAGAGTATAAAATAATAAACTCCTAGTCTCAACAATACTGTGCTGTTGATGAAACACAAGCACAATGATAAAAAAAGACACTGATAAGCAAAGACAATGTAAAAGCCTTGATGGCTGGGATTCCATTAATCAAAGATAGAAATAGCATTATTATTTAAACTGGGGAAAGAAGGTGAAAGTGAAAAATATTGCTTTCTACTTTTAAATATGTCATGAAAAAATGACAGCTAAAGAATAAAACATGAATTAGCAAGCATTATAAGCATTGTCTCTTTAAGTTCATTAGACATTTCTAAGCTACTCCAAATCCCTTAACGTTGAGATCACTGACAAACAAATTCAGAAAGAACCTGCTTATTTCTCGTGGCTAATTAATTTCACAGGGATTACAGTTCCACTACTTACTGCAGACGCTTTTTCTCCAGCCTCCCAGTATGATCCCTTTGAAAGCACAGGCTCTTGAGTAAGAGGACAAGGCAGCACACAAGCATTCTTCACTGTCTTCGCAGAGGCAGGTGTCATATTTACATTTCTGAAAAAAAGAACGAAAGGGTCAGTAAGCCCACAGAAAACCAATGGGCAACTGCAACTCAGTTGCTATGAAATATCCTTTGTCCTTTTTCTGACGTTGTTTTTATTAACTACCAAGACCAGAGAATAATGTAAGGAATGAACAAAGACCAGAGACTGAAAGTGCTAGTCCATTTCATACACAATGGAAATGTTTGGATGCTTATCCTAACCTAAACTAAGCCTCTTGAACCTTTGAAAAGTAGCCAGCCTCCTACAAACACCTTTTGTGAATGATTCACTGCTCTGGTGAAACCTCAGATGGAGTACTACATCCAGCTCTAGAGCCCTCAGTATAGCAAAGAAATGGACTGCCTAGAGCCACAAAGATGATCAGAGGGATGGAACACCTCTCCTGGGAGGACAGGCTGAGAGAGTTGGGCCTGCTTATCCTGGAGAAGAGAAGGCTCTCAGGAGAGCTTATTGGGGCCCTTCAGTACTTAAAGGGGGCTTATAAGAAAGATGGGAACAAACATTTTAGCAAGGCTTGTTGCGATAGAAGGGGTAATGGTTTTAAACCAAAAGAGGGTAGATTTAGAGTAGATACAAGGAAGAAATTTTTTATGCTGAGGGTGGTGAAACACTGGAGGAGGTTGCCCAGAGAGGTGGTGGATGTCTCATCCCTAGAAACGTTCAAGGTCAGGTTGGGGCCTGAGCAACCAGTTCTAGTTGAAGATGTCCCTGGTCATTGCAGGGGGGTTGGACTAGGTGACCTTTAAATGTCACTTCTAACCCAAACTATTCTATGACTCTGTGGTTCTATGATTTTGATACCATTCTCTCTCAGTAACAACTTAAAAATGCAGAGATACATAAAAATTAAAAATTGTAATGGTAAGGTATTAACAAGACGTATGAAGATCTTCAGAAAATTTGAGCTCAGAGTGAATTCTAGGCATGAGCAAAGACTTAGGAATTTCTTCTCTTTTGCTCAGGTAAGCCTCACTTACCACTCAATAGTGATGGGCACAGGGGGAAAAGAAACCATGGAGATTCTGGCATGAAAATGATTTGGTGTTACATTCCAACCAATGCAGGAAACTTAGTGATTTTTTTTTTTTTTTTTAATGACTTAATAGCTACTAACGTGTAAGGGTAGACTTAAACTTTCTGTGCACCTCTTGAATCTTCTTTCCAGTTCAAATATCCAGTCCAATAAAAAAGTACATTAAATACCAAACATAAGAAACCAGAAGAATAAATTTTTTCTTCAGCAGCATTCCATAAGAAACTCATCATAGGAGACACTCTGGATGCATGCTATGTTGTCTCAGGTAATCACTGCAAAAACCTCACCAGCTCTTATGCGTAAGCTACTCAGTAATGTCCCAAATGTTTAAACAATGATAAATGTCTACATTCATCCATCTGAAATAAAGCAGTACTAAAAAGAGTGTAAGATTACAATACCTTATAGTATTCTGAAGGATCAATGACTAAATGACATCTTGCAAAAGGACCCTCTGGGTTTCTCAGCAAAGAACACCAATGCTCAGCGTAATTTGCTGCAAAAGAGGGAGAAAAAAAGAAATTCTATCATCATATTCATTACGTTCACTTATCTTCCTTGTGCCATGTCTAGTTATGTTGTCACATAAATGCTATGCAATAATACAAATGAGAGAACTATGTGCACTTTGGGGAGTGGAGAAACTACATGCATCCACTGTACATATATTTCTATTCTCTGATTCAGTTATCTAGCAGTAGACATGCAATCATAAAATCAAAAATTGTATCTTACTGCTCCAACTTGTCTACATGGAATAGTGACAGCCCTTTCCATTTGGGGACCATAAAGCTAAGTTAAACATTGTGATAATTAATACTAAGAAATACAAACTGCCTTTGCGGATAATATAAATTAATGACCTTGCTTCCCTATCTTCCAGCTCAGGATTCCTCTGCAATCACCTCCTAAACTTTCATTTCAATTTGATGGGAAATTAGTGCTTGTATGTATACATACTTGCAGAAATTAATTTGACAGTCCTCTAAAAAAACTTCAATGCCACACTACAACTCTTCCACACCTGTTGCAGTAATATATAGCAATGCCACTCATTCTGTCAGAAGCCAACCATCTGACTTATTAGTGTGCTTACCACTTTCAATACTGAGGCTGCAGGGGTCTTCCAGCTTTACTACCTGGTCTGTACAGGTGGGCTGAGCTTTCCAGGTGTTAGCAAAGGCAGACCCTGTAGCTTCTACCAGCCCACTGCTTGTTTTAAAGTCATCACCTTCCATTCCATTAAAGTTTCCACAAAGACCTATTGCAAAACAGGTAAAAATTTTACCTAATTATTACTCATTCTCATTCTAAAAGGTCAAAGGGAAAGGAACAACTGATCACAAACATTAGAAAAAGAAGTTCATACAGCTGATTATTCCACCTCAATATTAATGCATACTATAAGTACTGAAGATCTGGGAGCCCTATTTTAAATCTTTAACCTCTTGAGAAGAGTAGTCTTCATGAAGATACCTCTGCCTCAGGGGATCACTCCCCTAACCTGTATTTTTTATGCTTTCTGATGATATTAAAACCACAAAATGCACCAAAAGCCTTGTTTTGTGGATAGTTAAAAATCATACTGAATATAAAATTAAGGGATATTCTAAGAAACATCCATGTACTGGCACCAGAGTGATAGGTCACTTCAATATGAAATAAAAATGCATTTCTAGTTTGCTTGAGTCAATTCTTTTCCAATATTTTGGTTTCTGCTTTCAGTTTCCTTCTCTTGAATCAATAAGTAGCATGAACTTTCACTCATGTGAAGAATAAATGATGCTTCAGCTGTGGAACAGCATGGTTTTGCTTCCCATTTGAATAGACACTTGCCTTGAAGTTTTCCTTGAACTGATTGATCCACAGTCACAAACAGCTGCATGACTGGTACCAACTGGATCTGCAGCTGAAGCCCAAAAGAAGTTTGTACGATAAGGTAGTAGGAAGATGGCTTGAATACTGAGAAGCTGGCTGAAAAATAAAACAGGAACTGTGCAGTAAACACACACATAGGCTGCCTAAAGAAACACTTTTTATTAGATTCTAAGGCATTACCTGCCATGAAAACTCTGAGATTAGGATCAAATTACCAATTATTTTCCTCTAAAAATCGCTGACCAACTAGATGCAATGCTGGTTCTCGTGAACTTAAGTTGAATACCTATAAAGACTCATCTCTGGGAATAGAATAGAATTCAGGTTTTTTTGCAATACAGCTTCAATACTAACTCATTGGTGCTGATTAATCTAAAGAGCAAGAGATTTTCTGAGAAAGTATTATCCCAGCACTGTTGCACACAATAAGTAATAGACGTGTCTCTACAAGCCAATACATAGCTAAATACCACTACTTATAAAACGTTAGATGCTTATACATAACTTAATCAAGCCATTATAGAAAATCAGAAGAACTGACATGAAAAATCAGCATAGTGGAGGAATCAGGCTTCCTAATTATAATCATAAAAACATAGAATATATCAAGTTGGAAGGAACCTGTAACGATCATCAAGTTCAACTCCCTGCTCCTCACAGGACTACCTAAAACTAAACTCCAGGTCTAAGAGTGTCGTGCAGATGCTCCTTGAACTCTGACAGGTTTGATGCCGTGATCGCTTCCCTCGGCAGGCTGTTCCAGTGACCGACAACCCTCCCAGTGAAGAATCTTTTCCTAATGTCCAATCTGAACTTCCCCCGAGGCAGCTTCATACCATCTCCTTGTGTCCTATCACTGGTCACCAGAGAGAAAAGATGAGCACCTCTCCCTCTGTTGCTCCTCTTGAAAAAGTTGTAGAACGTGATATGGTAGCCCCTGAGCCTTGCCTTGCCTTGCCTTGCATTCTCTTCTCTTCTCTAAACTGAACCAATCAAGTGACCTCAGCTGCTCCACACAAGACTTGCCCTCAAGACTTTTCACCATCTTGGTCACCCTCCTCTGGACACTCCAATAGTTTTACTAAATAGTTTTACTTCAGCTTTACTGAAGTCCAAAAAACCAACATGTACTGACTAACCAATTTTTTATAGCAAATTTATTATTATATGCTCTATTTATCTATTTAATCAACTTATTAGATGGTCTATTTTATTGCCTAGAGCACTTTAATTTCTCTAAACTTTCAGCTACACACTGTAATTGGTTTTGTGCAAATATTCATGAATGTATCATCCCATGAATACTTATCCTTTCAGATAAAGTATTACTTACTTGCAAGTAACTTGCCATCTGCAGATAGGATGATAAATAAGAAACAACACACACTGTGTCAGTGTGCTGCCTGAACATATCTAAAAAGGAGTGATAAAGAGAAGTTCTACATTCCTTTCAAAAGTTACTCCCAGAGCTCACAGCTGCTGTCTGGTAGTGACTTTCCACCAGAAGTTAAGCTCCTAAATTAGGTGATCTGAGTCAGCCTCTGAAAGTATTTGTCTAAATCCACTGACTATATAAAAAGATGCTGATGTCTCAAGTGATCTGGGAAGATGAGAGAGTGCTACACAGCGCATCCTTCTTTCCTGCCCTGGTTTACCAGAAAATACAGAAGTTACCTTCTGACATGCTTTTTTCCCACAGGAAAAAAAAAAAAGGCATGGGGAAGAAGCGAGGTGGGAGAGACATCCCTGAGCCTCACCATGACTGAGAGCCAGGACATGCCTACACTATGTAGCCAGACTTGGAAAGTGCTAAATACCCCTCTTTATAGGAAGGTTAAGTTATCTGCTTTAAATTTATGCCATGACAATTCCTCTTTCCCAAGCTACACGCTGAAGTTTATTCAAGGTGTATAAAAAAAGTGAAGGGACATATTTTTTCAATCATCTGCTGTATAAGGAGTCAGTCCGACCATGAAATTCTCAGTGATAACTATGAAATCACATTCATCCCCAAGCTGTTCCAAAATCTGAACAAATTTCATATGTTTCTTTTTGACCTTTGCCCCTGAAAAAACACAACCCCACGTGAGAATTCAGGTGTGTGACACATGACACACAAGGCTATGTCCCTTACCTGACACATGAGGCACATTCACTGTCATCTCATTCAGCAACACACTGCCATCTGATCTGAAAACCACCACCTGTATAATAGCAAATAGAATCAATGTGGTTCCAGGAACTGAGAGGAAAAGGAACTAATAAAAATAATTAAGAGGGGAGACATTTTGCACATTTAGACTGTGACTAGAACTTAAAATCTTTGACAGGAAGAACCTGTCTGAAAACTGAACATGGCAGCAGACCTGTAGGATACAAGTAAGGTTTCATCTTGCTAATCAGTGTTTCACTTACACCTGCATGCAACAATTTATATCAGTAACAAATTAGAAAGCTTATTTATATTGGGCACCTTGGTTTCAGCAAGTAATAGAAAAGACTGGTCCTTCAGGAATCTATAGCAAGTTCCTATTTGCTATAAAAGCATGTGCCACAGTTTCCCTGTAATGGTTTAGGATGATTTTGGCGTGGTAAGAAAGAAGTTAGTTAAACTTCCTCATAAAATTATAGACTGTACATATAGAAACATAAAACGATGGGTTTCTGATTTGTTTTGGTTTTGTTCTGATTATGCTGGCAAGGACATGGAAGACCAGAAACACAGAAGGAAAATTATGTGTACATGTATGGAAAATTATGTATAAAGATAGTCTAGATGTTCTCCTAATCGAACAGAATACTACAGTGAATGAAAATATAAAAGTTTAAGGTTGGATTGTATTGACATTCAACGATGGGACCTCTTCCGAAAAAGACCCAATTAGATCTATAAAATTACACCTGAATAAAGTAAAATATTGTGAGGAGAGGAAGAATGGTACTTTTACTTCCAGCCAGCCTGGAATACAGTGAGAATAATTAAATAGCACAAAGCAGACAAGGGAAGAGGGGAAAATGTCAGCTTATTTAAATCTCATCTTTTGTTTGCTTTAGGTCTATTTTGAGTTCTTGAGGCAGAAGTCTGAGTTGTTTTGCAGCCTGTCCGAGGTTCCTTATCTACTGAGAAGAGCAACTCCAGAAGAATTAGTTACTACGTCACAGTAAGGGAAATATGCTAATTTTTAACATAACTAGGAGAACCCACAGAACACTTACATTTTTTTTGTGATCTACTAACAGCACAACACTCTTCAAACAGGTCTGCCTGTCTGTGGAGCCACAGGGAGCCAGCTCTGCCAGGAGAGCATGACTGTCATCTGCAGTACCCTACAATCACAGTGAAATAAATGTCCATTAGTCCAATCAAAAATCTAACAAGATGATTTCCAAAACAAAGAATCAAGTCATCAGTTACAATAACAATTACTATAGAACTTGGCTATTAAGACCACCATTTCATCACTGGCTCTGGAAGCTGAAGTGTCTTTCAAACAAACTCAGTGGTATGGTTCCTAGTTCAACAAGATCTTTGTCATTCTCTATAACAGGCTCCAGGTATTTTAGGGATAGATGAATGAAATAGCTGCCTAGCTCCTTTATCTACCGGACTTTCACACTCAGACACAGAAACAGCTATTAAAGATCTGACTGAGAGCTTCTAATCCTGAGAAGTGCCAATTTTTGCAGTCTACCTATCTATGCAGACAGAGTGATCCTTTGATTTCTTATACATGGAGGACGCCACTGGATAAAGACAGCATACATAGTCTACTGTCTGACTAAGTTAACCACCCATTGTAGTAAGTGCCCAAACTTCCTCCTAGGGTTATTACAGCCCATCCTGAATTTTCCAGTACAGTTTTTAGCATTTCTGCTTCCCTCATCCCATAAAAATGGAATAAAACAACTATTCAGAGCTGTTACATACCAGCGCACAGACACATGTATTTACTCTGCAAGAGAAAAGCCCTACAGTACACAATACCTTGGCCAACACATAGTAACAGTCTCCATGGAAGGTGTATTTCTTCCCATCAAAGCTGGTAATATGGGAACCTCCTTCCACTGAACAGGTGCCTGGACAGGGTAAATCTTTGCATGTCCATCTGCCTGAATCACAGGTGCTATAAAGAGATAAATAAGATAAAAATGCTGGTAGGTATTACAGGAGCTGTGAGCAGTGAAAGCACTTGTATACTTAGCAAACAGCAAGATACCCCCAGGTGTTTTAACACCGCATCTTTGACCATTTCCTTAAGATTTCCTCTCTGACATATGCCACAGATAGAACAAAACTTTTCAGAAAATTGGTTGTACAGACATTCAACATAAATGTTAAGTTCAGAATGTTTTCAGGAAGTCTCCTATGACTAAAAGGAAGATTGAAAAACGCAGACCCATTTACAATCATTCAAAGAAAGGTGTATAAACAACCATGATCCTTACCATTCTTCACATTCAATGGTAATGCTTTCTCCAGGTGAATACTCCTTTCCATGGAGTTTGCAGTGGCACTGGTTAGCAGGTATACAGCCTTTTTCAGTAATATCATCATACACAGTTCCTGTAAAGCACAACAGTAAACCATTCCAGCTCTTTCTGAAATAAGTAATTTCCACAGAGGAGAAACTCTCAGAGAAGGCATGCTCTCAACTTGACACAGAAAGTAGAGGCTGAGATTATCAAAACTGTGAAAAATACTATTTCTACTTTTTATAATATAATACAAATGGAAAACACTTTTATCCAGCTTTGAAAATCTAAGTCTATCAATTTATATAACTACACGCAGATAAAAAGCTTAATATAAGTATATAAGAACAACCTCAGAATTTTACATGTTTAGATTTTCAGTCCTTCTGGCATACTCTGTAGACTACTATTGTAATCTTTCTTCATAAGGGTGACAGCAAGTCTGAGAATTTCACTCACTGTCCCTCCTTTTCACTCTCTGGGCAAACAATGTCCATTGCCTCAGAATTATTCAACCTAAAAGGCAGAAGTCCATTTGTTGAAAGGTAAAAAGCAGATTTATTACCTGTCATTGTGTTAATACAATCTAACTATAAAATCACTGATAATTAATCAATCATGACTGCCTTTTTAAAAAAACAACTTATAATTATGTTCCCCTGGGGGGGAATAACGAGTAGCAGTACTAATTTTGAAGATACAATTTGACTACATTTAATATTTTAGCTATGACCTCCTTTGCCAGAGCTCTTGGTTTTGTTGCATATATAATAGCTAGAATAAGACATGCCTTCAGGGCAGAAACAACCATCCATGTAGTGTTCCTCACAAAGGCTGCTGATCTCCAAGTGTGAGCAAGTATCCATACAGGGTGAGCTGCTTTCTCTATAGACCATGGTATCAGGACAGGTCTTGGCTGAAAGAAAGATACCACCAGTTATTTGAGTGTAAAGTCCATCATTCCTGAGAAACCACAGATCATATCCCCTACTCCCCTCAAGTCCATGGTGTACCAAGCCAGACTCCATCTGGCAAAGCATTTTTGTCTGTTTCTGAACTGCTTTCCCTGCTTTTTGTATTTTATTCTTCTGGTCTCAGATAGATGAAATTATACCAGTCACCTGCAGCATCAGACCTCACAGTTTTTTAATGCAAACAGAATTTCTAGTAGCTGGAAAAGATTTCATAATAACAAGGGTAACCGAAGAAGAAAACAGGAAGAACATGGTATGTAGTTTATCGCATTATTGGTATGAAATTTATAATATATGCCTATAGTTCTGTAAAGAAGGAATGAATCTAAATGTTTCACAGTGCTATATCCATGAAATATTTGTTTGTAAAATTTATATAGCTGCTTACGGCAAAAGTCCCATGTCCTCCATTCACTCGGCCGGCCACCCGCATGTGAACATTGGCGAGAATACTCAGAGATGGTACTGCAGAGGCAGAAGGAGTCCTCATTTCCACTACACGCACACTTGTCCTGCATGCAGGCTTGGATGTACATTTCCAAATTAAGACGTAACCGGCAATCATCAAATGCAGAGGAAGTCAGCAAGCTCTCACACTCATCACGCTAAGGAGGAAGAGTAATAATATTTAAGAGATTTGCAAGTACCTGAGCGTCTAGACACTTCCTGTATTGTCATAAAAACTGTTGCTTTGTCAAGAGCAACAGTTATTCAAGAAAGTAAGAAGACTGTCCCTGGAAGCGATAAAGTCTTCCCAGCTCCTCGCACACCAACTCCCCATAGCACAAGGATACCTCCATGTGCCCGCGCAAGTGAAGTTCACCACTAGGAATACTCACATGCTCATCACAGCTTGGAAGAGCCTGAGTTTCATCAGGATCTTCACATTTGGTGTTGGGTTTGCTGATCTTCTGTAAATTCCCATATGTAATTGAATTGTAGCTTGCATCTATGAGAAAAAATTACAAAGAGGTCTTGCTAAGCTCCAAAAATTGACAAGAAGGAGCACCTGATTTTCAAGACTCTACTGATCAAGGAAAACAGCTACTATGGTAACAAATATGCCTGTCAGACACAGGTTTCTGCTTTGAATTGTGTCTGTTATGTCTAAGTGTGCTTAATAATTTAAAGTGGTAACAAGAAAAGAAGGCCAGTAGAGAAAAGAACAAGATGATTAATCTTGAATAAAATAAACTTAGACCAGGAATGCAGCAGTGGAACATAATGCTTATTCTGGGCAATCACAGAAATCTCTTGAGGTGAAATTTGTTCTCCTGTGATGCTCTTATGCACAGTGCTTATCAGCTTATCTTCTGTGATAACTGTAAGTATGGTAGGCGGACTCACCTCCATTGATAAACTCATTGTAGATTGGAACTCCATTGTAATCCCCACAGAGACCACATGTATGGTTATTAAATTTGCTGTCCAGCTCCACCTAGATAATGGAAAAAAAAAAAGAAAACACAGAAAATTATCTGGAGCATGAAGACATTCCAAAGCAAAAACACTTATTCGAAAAGGAAGTTGCTAAATGACAGAAGTGATGGTAAACACAAAACTCTTAGAGAAGTAGCTATTGCAAATAAATTTGTAACATAGTTAATAAACACAGTTAGGTGCAAAAAGTAACACAGAAAACAGAAAGAACTGACTGAAGGTCCCATATTTCAATAATGGCAGTAACCACCATGGTGATAAAAATGAAAAGGAAAGCATTCTTAAAATCACAAGACTTTTTTTGTTTGTTTTCTCCTTTTTTTCCCCTACTTGGGATAAAATTAGGAAAGGCAATGATGGCAGACCTTTAAAAGACAAATGAAGGAAAAAGCAGATTGGATTGTGGGGGTGCTATAGCAAAAACATTATCTATTTCTCAGAAAGCTCCTTTTCCCTTTCCTGAGGCCAGTAACATCGTCTGCATGCCATACTGCTACCTCTATCACATTGCAGAGAAAATACCTTTATGTTTTTAAATAAGTATCAGTTGGATGAGTCAGCCTAACACTCTAGCTCTGCTCAGTTTGTGAGATTCTACTTCTGTTCAGTATAGACTGTTAAACCCAGGAAATACCAATAAAACAGACTTGGATCATACATACCATCAGTGCATCTTCCTGATTCCATATCAGAATCAGGCCTAATTTGGCATAAACCTTGGTGTAAATGTCGTTGCTCTCAATAAGCAAGCCAGAGCTGTAGTAAGGTGTTTTCACACTAGGAAGAAAATCAGAGACTTTGCATTAGTACAGAAACTTAAGTGGTGACATGGTCTGCAATAAGCCAAATACCATAATGAATAGAGAAACGACTCTCTCTTGATCCTAGCTGCACAGGATGCCTTGTTTTAATGAGGCACAAAATCCTCTCTCTCTGACACTTGATGTGGTAACTCATTGCCTTCAAAAGGCAAAGCAACTTCAGATGTAAAGCTTCCCGATGGTAAGGGTTCTTTAAGAAAAAGACAAAATGTCAGATGTCAACTTCATCAAAGGAAAATCCATGATCATTGTGGTATTAACAGAGGATATTCAAACACTCACTAAAAATTTTCTTCAATGAAAGAAGTAACAACTTAAATGGAAGCTTTTCTTTACCAAAAGATCTGATAACCATTTCAGAGAGAATGAATGTTCCTTTGGAAGGATCTTCCTCCTCAAGAGAGTTCAAAAAGCACAGGCAGATACAGGGACTGCCAACAAAAGTTTGAAAAGAAATGAGCGTATTAAGAGGAATTCAGTAGTTGGTTTCAGCCGTTAGTTCATTAGTTTTCAGTTGACAGGACCAAGCTTGTTAATGGTGACAGCAAGGCAGGTTAATCTGACATAAGATATTTTGCAGAGGCTGAGCACAGATGGTTTTGTCTGATAAAGAATCAATTCACCAGATCTTTCTCCTGTTCTTGTTCATCTGTCTTATAGTGCACTATGTAACAAACCATACTGCTGAATTGTATTCAGCAATAAAGGGATTGTGGCAAACAGGCTCCTCCTGTAAAACCTAAAGAACTAGAGTCTGTTCAAACAGCAGTGTAAACTGGAATCCAGTCAAAATAACCAGTTCATTTTCTACTGATCTGCCAATATAATTGTTACCTACTGGGATTCATGTATGTGTATGCACATCTCTTAACTAGTCTCTTGACCAGGAGAATGTTATCTCCTAATTTCCTGTCACTGGGATTTTTCCAACTATTTACCTCAGGCATTTTTAGCATGGCCAAACGACTTACATGTCTAAATACTAGGCAGGAACTCAGAAGCCGTGATTTCCACTTTTGACTGCATTGTTCATCCTTTGGACAATGATGCTTTAAGAGATCATGATTTTGGAGAGGGATTACAAAACATTCGGCAGCTTTTCACCTCTCAGCTATCACAGCATGGAATGTTTCTTTTGTTCTAATACTAGGACATTTAATCAACTGGTGGATAAAGTACTGAAAGGCAAATTAATACATTTTTCTACTGTACAGTTTCCACTTCAATAGTGTAAAATGCTACATGACAATGGATCTTATTCCACTTAAAGAGCAATATGGAAAATTAAGTTCTACAAAAAACTAAATCCCTCATGCAGCAAAAACCTGTTCTACAAGCCTTCTGTTCAGAAGAGATCTATTGTTTTATGAACACTAAGATAAAAAGAGGTTTGGTTTAAGAAAAGCAGTTTTTAAAAGATTTCTAAACTTGTTTTTCATGGAGTTCTTTTTAAGACCTGAGTATACAATAAAGGGCTTTTTC
Source organism: Rynchops niger (assembly GCA_013400035.1). NCBI lineage: Eukaryota > Metazoa > Chordata > Aves > Charadriiformes > Laridae > Rynchops > Rynchops niger. Next base: position 27,452 of record VXBH01009420.1, read on the forward strand.
AATTTGGGGCAAGAATGCATTTTTTATAACTTCATGTCATTTCATTATGCATTCTAGTATGATCCTTGGAACACTGAATGTTACTTTCTATCTTTGAACAGACTTTCACTGCAGTGGCTTCCAAACTTCAAAGCAAAAGCTGAGTTCTGGACAAAGCCCAGTCCTTCAATGACAATAGAAAGATTTTTTTAAACTTATGCTAAGATACACTAAGAGCCAGTTTCTTCCATCTGCAGAACTACATCTTAACCTATGAGGTGCTTCACTTGTTTCAGTGTTTAAAGATACACACACTGAAAGGATAGTCTAATGACAGAAAAAGCTAGGTTAAGATATTACTTGGCACCAGTTACGGTATCAGACTAGCTCCTTGTGTGACCACTTTAGAGGAGGAGAAAAATATTGAAGCTCACTGTGAAAAAGTACTTATTGCCACATACAAATTACTGTAAAATTTGACCTGCATTATATCTATTACAATCGCTTGAGGAATGGCCATCAGACCTTAAAGAATTATTTATGAAGATCAGAAAAAAGCACCTCTCTTCTGCCACAAAATAAGAGAAATAGACTCTGGAGAAATGCATCTTCATTTTTGAGGATTTGCTAGACTATCTGCTAACATAAACTCAATGTGATGCCATTAAACAAATGAAGCTATGTCATTTCATGCCAGTGAAAGATCTGGCTCATGAGCTGCACTGTTTCCTGCACAACCAGAAAAAAGAACAATTCACTCAAACCTCTTCCTGACTTGCATTTAAATCATCATTTATGCCAGTGTAGAAATTACAATTAATACTAAAGCCCCCCTAAAGAAATTTTTATGCTGTATTTCAAAGGGCTTTATTTTTTTGTTTGTGGAAACGCTTGTAGGTGTTGCCTTAATGGTATACAGACTGCTGTGTAAAGAATCAATCCTGCTTTTATCTTCCCAGCACATTGCTCTGAAATACTACTATACTAAAGGAACTTACATCCGTCCATCTACCACAGCCAGTTTTGGTCTGAGGTACACCGTAAAGTCCTTGATCGTTATCAGAATGTACTGGATCTCAGGGTGGTTATTGCTGTTCAGACCACGTTGAATGTGGATAGAGAACTCCTTGTAAGACTCTCGGCAGTCAGAAGCAAAATTATACTCGCAAATGCCAGGGAACTGATAGATGTCTCCATCAAAGGTTTTGAAGTGGTTGTTTCCCCAAGTGCTGCAGACATAGTGGCCATGGTTTATTGTCCTTCCTGAAAAAGAAATAGGAAAGAAAAAAATGAAATAAATGAGCTAGAGCCAAGTAAAGGTATGTATTGCATTATACAGGAGAAACCACTTGCACATCACTTGCACTTGAAAGTAGGTGCACAGTGATTCTACAGACCTCAAGATTGATCAAGCATCTGTCTATGAAGTAGAAAAGATGTGAATTTCTAATGGAAAATAAGACATTAGCAAATACTGTTGAGACCTCGGTATATCTTAGAATCCTTACTGAGGTGAATGAACTTGTCTGCACAAGGTGGGGAAGCTTAACCCTCTGACCACTAACAAGTTGGTGCATCAGTGCAATGGAGCTGCTTTTCCAAACATATGAGTTTATTCTGAATCACAGCATTATTTTTAGCAATATTAAATCCTTCTAAGAGCTATTTTCGCCCCTGATGCAACATGCACTAGAAAGGAAAAGAGTTAGGAAACCAAGGAAGTACCACTCCTACTCTGGAAGGCAAATAGATTAAATGTTATGAGAGGACTTGTGCACAACATGAGGTTTTAAAGAATTCCCTTTTTTCCTAACAGAAATAGTGATTTCTACTACTACAGAATAGAAATTCTTCAGAAGCTAGGTCAGAAATAACTACAGTAGGACACCACAAAAAAATTTTTTTTTTTGCAATAACAAAAGATGAAGCTAATGATATTTGTTCCCTTCTCAGCCATCTATACTAACAAATAATACAAATTAAGACAGTACCTGATAAATCTCGAGATGTTGTAGATTAGGGGTAAACATAAAAGCTGAGTGTACTTGGGAAGCTTGCCCAGGTACCAAATGCACACAGGCCACGCATCTTCACAAGATTTTCTTGCTATGTTTAATTTGAGAAAGTGAAACTACCACAGAGACCTCTAAGAACTTTGATAGTATCAGTGATACCAGATACATCCAGCCAAGCCGGTATGCTTCTCTCCCCAGAAGAAAGGCTAAACAGAGATTTTCCCAGATCTCACAGCTGAGATATAACATGCAAGATGCTGCTTTCCTCCCATTGCTGAATTCAAGACACAGCAGACCAAGACCAATACCGCAAACCTGATCACTGCACAAAATTCATCACCTATTCCTCCAAAAATATTTTTCATTGAGAGCTCCATTTCAAAACAAAGTTGTTAACAAACAGAGTAAATTAGAGCTTTTACAAAAGGATTATTAATATCCTGAATGACAAAATGAGCTTTGTCCAACATTACTACATTCACTTTTGAAGAAAGTATTTATGTCATTTCGAAGTAACAGAAGGCACAATCATCCACCTTCTTCCAACTCCTATAGTTACTTTCTGCCAAGCAGTTGCCATACCTAGGAAAGTCTCAACACATGGAAAGAAAAGTAACACTGAAAAAATTTTCCAAGCACATCAAACTAGAGATTAATGCCGTAGATGCTGTAGATATAGGTCCAAAGAGAGCAGTATCTACCTATGTTGGCTGAGCCATGTAGCCTCAGTATTTGAAAGTTTAAGAAATTTAAGGCACCTTAAAACTCCAGTGCCTTATTTAAATGCACTGCCTCCTTCTACCTGTGCAGTGGTATTTTAATTATCTCCCTCTATTCCAAGAGGAAATCTTCTACAATTTCTTTTCTAGAGCTTACCTTTTCTTATTTCATTTGCATAGGAAAGAGCCAGCCAGAGCATGAAAAGGCTGGCAGCTCTTAGCCCCATGGTGGCTAAGGAGGGTGAACTGGGAACTCCACTGAAAACTTTTCTTTATATAATATCCACTGATGCAATTGATTCTATCACAAGGGAGGAGATACAAAGGCAGAAGGAAAGAGGAGGGGTAAAAAAATAGGCGTGATATTTACAGAAGATAAGAACTAAACAGACAGGTATTTTTCACCATAAATGAAGGAATTCAGTATACAGGAAATGGTATAATATTGATTCAGTAATCATGTAATTTTTTATTACTCTATTTCATCTACAGGATGCTATGCTTTTAAATCCTTCAAATGCTCACGCCAAGTTTAACCTTCAGTAACTCCTATAACTATAGTGAATTTTGGAGTGGCTGAAAAAAGAAATCCCTTGAAGGAAGTTTAGGATGAGATACCCCCAAACAATGGCTTTAGAGCCAAAGGATTTTTCCTTTTTCACCATCACACAGAATGATTTCTGTAAAAAATAAACTATGCTTGTGAAGCTCCTTGTAGACAATAATAACCTTTACAAATAAAAATTATACACCATGCATTGTAAAATTATTTTGCAGGTAATTTTTTGATTCCTTTCATTTGTAAAGCTCTGAGGAACATCTAAAGTAAGGTATAGCCCATACTGCCTATTGCCCAAAACATAGTTGAGATGGGGTGACAAGGTAAGTTCAAGGAATTCACAGCAAAGGAGATGCTATATCAAACATTGTCTTGATGCAACAGAAAGTCAATCAAAATCACTGTAGAGATTCTCACAACAAATTAAGCTTTAGGGAAAAAAGAGGGAGAAAAAGAAAACAAGGAAAAAGGGGAAAACACTACTGTCCAGACTGAATAACAATTATTTTCAGACAAAATCCCCCTAAGAAAGCTTGTTCTTGCTTACCTTCTACGTGAATGATAAATTTACAGTCTACCGTCCCACATCAGATTCTAAAAAGGCCATAGGGTCAACTTTGTTTTGTGCAGAGAAAAATGAAGAGGGTCCTTGGGCGAAGAAGAAAGCAGCACACAGAACCAGGAACCAGTTCAGAATGTTGCTTCAGAAATATAAGATTTCTACATGCACTGTATTTTACTCTGAAAAATTCCTTTGAGAAGATGTTTCTGCAAGTCTCTTCAGAGGACAAAACACAGGATCCTTGAGGTAAAATACACTTCCTCCAACAGATCTTTTAACACAGCTGCTTCGCAGCACTAAAAAATTTTACTTCTTAAAGCTCCCAAGCCAGCCTCTATATTCTCTCATCAAAAGTTTCTCAGTGCAGTGTCTAGGAATCTCTAATCCTCTTAATTGTTCGGTACTCCTTACTTTCATTGCTCAAATTACATGCAGAACTTTTGTTAAACATCAAGGAAACTCTTGACTTAGCCCTTATGGTTGCTCTAGTCAAGTAGAAACACCCTTTTTGTCATAAAGGCATGGTCTTTAGCAGTTGTTTTCTTTTATTTGCTATTTTTATCTCAAGTACAGCCCAGTCTCAACCCAAACACCTTCCTGGTTTTCCTCAATACATCTCAAAAGGTTTTAGACTTTCTGCTTTTCCTATTTGAGAATACAGATTTGCACTTCTCTCACCCTTACATAGGGTATCATTCACTCAACACTCATGACTGAAACAAAGTAGTTGCCATTTTTCTCCTTTGGGAGTCTATCACTAGAAGAATATAGAATATTCTTCTTTATAGAAGAATTATAGAATAAAAACAGTAATAACCAGGCAGATCAAACCACTTAGAGAAAAAAGAAGCAGCACTGTCTACAGAGACCTTTCTGTGATGGTTACTTTAGCAGGCCTAACTTCTTATGACACCTCAGAGATATCTCCTGTCTTGGAATTTTCTGTCTTTTATGCTACCAAAACTCTTTGTTCAGAAACATTTTCTAAAAATACTTAGGAGATTCTTGAAGGGCTTTATTTTGAGCTTTTCTTTTCCTCCCTGTTTTTTTCCAGATAGTCTCCTGTCTGGAACTACTATTGCCCCAGAAAAAAGAGTCTCCATTACCTTAATTCATATACAGTCTTCGCAAACTGTAGCAGCAACTCCATGTACACAGCAGACCTGACTCCTTTTTAGATTAAATTGGATGTGTATGCTCACAGGTGTAAATTGGAAACTTGCACATTTTTCATTCAGGTTTGCCATGAAACGCCTAGATCTGGATCCAGTCTCATTAAGTCGATAGGACTGTGAAAGGTAATCTAATGATGCACCATCCCTCGGTTCAATATGATGGTATTTTTCTCCTGTGCAGGTGACAGATGCACCTTTTTTTGTGTGATATGGATAGGTTAACCTCTTGAAAAGCTACTTCTAGCCAAGCACCACTAAAATTTTAGTAAGTGATTTTCTCTGCTCCATCTCTGGCCTGCCTGCACAGGCAGCATGATTCCTTCTTGGGAAATAAAGTTAAAACAGAACTATTTTCCTTCTCCAGTCTTTTCTTCTCAGAGTGACCAACAAGTTCTCATTGACCCCTCTTCTGACATATAGGAAGCTGTGGCTCGCTGTGACATCCCAAACTGGAGAATAAGGGAAAGCAACATGCCTTTGAGCATTGAGACCACTCTCATAGAATGCGCACTCAAGCTTACATGGCTGTGCTGATCTGAGGAGAAGTGAGTACAGATCCTTATCTTCACAACTCATAAGTATTTGTACTTCTACTAGCATTAGAAACTGTCCTATACCATCTCTATTTCCTTATTGCCAGAAGGGTAATGACCCTGTCTACCAGCTGCTTTATATGCCCTTCAGAAATAATCGTTCTTTGAGGTCAGCATCACAGCCTGCTTTGTTTCATGCTCAGCTACCTTACAGTTTATTGGATTACACATTTTTAACCAGAAGAATCTTACAGTTAATGCACAGATAACTATGCATCCATATGTGTGCATGATTTTATTTACTATAAATTGTTTGACAACCTGAAGTAATCAATTCCTTTTGTAAAAAAGATAATTCTGCTTTAGCATTAGCATCTTTGCTTTAATCTCACATCAATTCTTTACATCTGAGTTGACCTGTCTGTGGAAGTTCATGCCATTCCTTGGTTTTGGTCATCTTAATTAGAAGTTATTTTCCTCATTCCAATACCAGGTGTTCATTTGTCTTTAATACCAATGATACTTCTTATAATTGTGCATGCACTTATATCCCCTCTCAGTGGGGACACTACAACTGAAAACATATAGAGTCTTAACTGGGTAAAAGCTATCACTGTGCAAGCGGCATCAGCAGAACATGCGATGAGAAGGAGTGCTTTCTCATTTAGGTCCCACCATTGAGTCTTAACAGAGAAAGTTTTTTGAAAGTTCTTGAAGTCCATGAGTAGAAATACAAGTTCCCATGATCTTTCACTATATGTCTAACCTAGGAGCTCCAACACCAGGGCTGCAACAGCTAGTGCACAAATTAAAAGTTTAAAAAACAAAGCTGATTGCATGGCAAGTATATTTGTTATAGCAGCAGATGCAGGAGGAGAGATATAAAAAGTGTTTTGAGTCACAGCTGTGTCAATGCATTGAGTCTCTCCCTACCCTTAAACTTTTATGAGTCTCTTTCTAATCCTTCCATCAGCATACCTAACTTGTAATGCTCATATTAATTACAGTGTGAATTTATTTTGCAGAATACTTTCTGTTAAAAAGAGGATCAACACAGAAGATTATCTTCATTCTGACTCACATAGCAGAAGAAAATGGCCTATATGGAAAATTTATATTACTTTAAGATAAAATTAAGCAGGTACCTGGCTAGGCTTATTATTTTCAGAATAAATGATTTTTCAAGAATTTGGGGTCTGTTTCTATCTGTTAACATACCAAGAGGAAATCTCATTGCAGTCTTGTCACAGCAATCCCAGAATGACCACTGTACAAATACCTCAGAAAGTACAGTTATACCTGGTGACTGAAATTTTTTCCACATCTGCTTTTGTATTCATGATTTGCTGCTGATCACAGGCTGTCAAACCAGGAAGCAATGCTCTATCAGTAACATTGCTCTGCAGAAGCAGCCATGGGATTTTGTTCTGCTACTCTTCCACCTGCCAGCATTTCACCAGAGCACACACACAAAGCCTTCCACGTAATCATCCAACTGCACGATATACACATCACTCCCTTTATCTCAAGCACACAGATGGGTCGTCTGAACTCCTTGGCAGCCATTCTAAAATAACTCTAGCAAAATATAGGCAGATTATGAATAAGAGATGTCTGACACACAATTGCAGTACTTCCTTGGCCGAGACATCAGTAAGCATTCTATAACCCACCTTGACAAAAACTTAAGAAAGCACAGAGATAAGCAGCAGAAGGCTGAACAGTGCATGAAAGAGAGTGTTAAAGTGATGATGTAGAAGTAATGGGGACGCATTTCCTTTTGATATGTATACTGGCAATAGATTAACCTAAAATTATCAACACACAAGGAGACAGTATTTATATGGATGTATGAGTGGTATAAATTACTGAAATTATTAATTTATGGTTTTTATGTTATTAAAGAATTAGAAACAAGTGGCCAAAACCATAGCTATAACCAATTTACTGCTCTCTCAGACTTTCTAATGATGAGTAACTGGTTACTATTTTTATGAAAAGAACATTACTACACGGAATGTCCATTTAAATGTATTCAGCAAGTCAGGGGTTTATTTAAGGAAATGTTACAAAAACCCACATACTTTTGATTGATCCTCAATCACTTCTGGAAATGGACTAATATAATGTAATTAATTATCCTATCATTTTACCCTAAGGTATTAGATTTCTGATTGGACTAATCTTGGCTCTACCACTAATTTAATCTCTGTGATCAAGAGTAAATCTTCGGGTTATTTGCATTCTTTTTTATTCAAACAGAAACTATACTCTAAGGTATCTGCTGATGCTAGCTGGAGTATAACATTCTCACATGCCCTTCCTTAAATGGTTTGGCATAGAAATTTTAAGATTAGCATCCATTTTCCACTTACAATACTTCCTTCTTTTTGTCAGTAGCTCATATTCGGAGACTAAAGTTACAAAATATTTCTTTCTCTGCCAGCAAAGTACAAATGCGGATAAACAAGTGACACATAATTACTGAAGATTAGGAATGGATATAGCAAGTAATAACTTCAACTAGTAAACTTTCCTACTTACCTTCTAGAAAAGGTATGCCTGCAAAAAGCTCCAGCATGACAGCTTCTATATCAATACACGCAGAAAAATACTTGATGATTTAAAAAAATATTAGAACAGTTCTCTTTTGCTCAAGCATCTAGGCTATTTACTACAGGGAAACGGACAGACCCAAGAAGAGATGACACAGAAAAGGCATCAAGGGAATTACACTCTAAACTCCTTTCTCTCTGGCAATTTTACCACAGTGGAGTGGGATTTTCCAAATCTTTTATTTTCTCCCTAGGAAAAAATGGGAAGAAAAATACCAGGCAAATGTGCAATTTTTCCTCTGTCCTCTGAAGAAGTGGGTTTTTTTTCTGAAAATACACTTATTAAGAAGTTGGAAAACATTCTAGGCAAAGCTTGTGCACCTAAACCTGTGTTCTCTCAATTGAATTCACATATCAAGGAGATGTAAGAGAGAGTTTGAATAAGAAACAAAATGAGCACACTTGCTTTAATTCCAATTTTCCTCCATTAATATTTTCTACCATCTCCTTTTCTCAAAATTCCTATTGACACTGGTGGTGAAACTGAAGTAAATTTGCATTTATTTAATACTTTCAGGTGCCATACGGGAAATTAGACTCACCTTACTGCCACAAACAAAACTAGAGAGCAAATCCTTTGCTCTTCCCTTCCTTTTTGCAGTATATGGATATGGCCTCCAAGTAAACATTTGCTATGAGTTATTTTTTAGCTTTCAAAACCAGAATTTTTGAATGACACTCCAAATATTACACTCAATGCCTGCTTAATACAGTTATGTTCTCCTATTTTACAAAACATCCAGTATAGTCACTTGGCTGATAGATTAAACTTTTCTCATTTTGCTCAACTCTTCATGTGTTACTTAATGGCACGTAGTAAACACTTCTATTGACCTGACAGAATTTCATAAATTTAAGATTTATTATCAAATAGCTAAGCTAAACAATATTCTGAATCATGGTGTAACGATGCTGATGGTTCCACAAGACACTATGGAAACCTGAGTTCACTTGCATGAACATTTAGCTAAGAATCTTTAGTCTTTTCCTACTGCTACCAAATATTACAATCTACCTAGTACAATTACTACACTTGCCATAGTTATGGTAAGCTTTAACTTTTTTCTTTTATGAAAATACGCAGTTACATAACTATTTGTGCCTTCTGTTGTGTGTCAGAGGGAAAACCTACGTCAAATGCACGAACACATCTGACGCATAACCAAGTCTTCCAGCTGCCATGCACATTTTCTAACAACATTACTTTATAATTAACTTTTGAATCATCAAAAAGTCAACATTGTCAATATGGAGCAGTGTATCACAGCAACATTGTGAATATAACAGTGTATATAGAAGAACACTTTGAGAGCTGCTACCTCCCACGCAGCAAAGAAGAGGGAAGGATGAATTAGACAACCTGAGAAATATTTTCCTTCACACACTTCCATATTTTCCACTGTTTGTGCTTATTTTCCATGCATTTTCTGATCACTCACTAAGGTGTCTTTTGAAAGGGAAAAAATAGAGAAAAAAACCAGGAGGAAAAACAAAAAATACTTTTGAGCATTCCTTAATACTTCTCCTTTCCAGTTACTACCTTTTTAAGGTAAATTCTCAGACGCAGATTATCTGCACTATAAAATGCCAGCAGTGAGACTGACAGTCCATGCCATCCAGTGATGTATTGCATCTACTAGGACTCCCTACCTTCACATTTTGGAAGGGCTGGATATAAACAATTTGAAATAAAAGTTCTGATTATAACTTCAAGTTACAGGTAATTGATGTCCAGAAGAAATGTTTCCCAGAGTATCAGGATACCTCACAGTTTTGATGTATTTGTCTCCACAAAACTCCTGTCCCAGTATTTACAACTGTAGAATTAAACACACAGTCAGAGATACAGAACCACAAAAATACTTAGACAATATACAGCAAGGGTTAAAAATGAGATGTACACATCCAGTATTCTGAATAAGGAGCTGACTGGACCAGGCGAGAGGAAAATCTCAAAAAAATGAGCATGTCTAAATTTTAACTCTTTTTTGTGAATCATGACTAATACTTTCATAGACATGACTCTCTCTTTATGAACATGGGTGCTTCATGCCTTTCAAAGAACAGAGCCTTTTCTCAAAAGGATGCCAGAGAAGGACTTTTCTTTTAATCTACAGTTCACTGAGTACCCATTCAGTGTGGGCTGACATACTTAAATCTGTCTTGGGGGTCTCATATCTCCTGTGAGAATATAATTAGACTAGATGGCTGTGTAGGTCCCTTCTAACTGAGAATTCTATTCTAATACTTGAATCCCTGGACTCTGAGGATCCCTCCTCCTTTTGAAACTCTTCAACTTTGCACAGAATATGTAAGAGTGTCATTGTTCCAAAGACAAGGAAAGCAGGAGTGAGCATGACCCTACAATGCAGAAATTAGAGAGACTTGATGATAAGAGTGAGGAGGGGCGTGGTCTCAGTTAATCCAAACATTCGATAAAAAATAAAGCTCACAGCCTGGGAATAGAAACTTTGGTATGGATATAAGCCCAAATTGTTTAAGGTCATTAACAAAGATGTTTCACAAGCTATGCAAAGATTAAAAACAAAAATTATTATCTTGACCTGGACAGTGAGACTTAGTTGAACATACCACAGCAGAATGTTGCTGATGCGTAAGAGCACACAGAAGGTAGATAAGAGAGTAAAATCATAGAATTGTTAGGGTTGGAAGGGACCTTAAAGATCATCTAGTTCCAACCCCCCTGCCATGACCACGGACACCTCCCACTAGATCAGGTTGCTCAGAGCCCCATCCAGCCTGGCCTTAAAAACTTCCAGGGATGGGGCTTCCACCACCTCCCTGGGCAACCTGTTCCATTGTCTCACCACCCTCATGGTGAAGAACTTTTTCCTAACATCCAGTCTGAATTGTCCCATCTCTAGTTCTAATCCATTCCTTCTAGTCCTACCATTACCTGACATCCTAAAAAGTCCCTCACCAGCTTTCTTGTGGACACCCTTAAGATACTGGTAGGCCACTATAAGGTCTCCTCGGAGCCTTCTTTTCTCCAGACTGAACAACCCCAACTCTCACAGTCTGTCCTCACAGGAGAGGTGCTCCAGCCCTCTGATCATCCTCGTGGCCCTTCTCTGGATGGGTTCCAGCACATCCATATCTCTCTTGTATTAGGGGCTCCAGAACTGGATGCAGTACCCCAGGTGGGGTCTCACGGGAGTGGAGCAGAGGGGGAGAATCACCTCCCTCAACCTGCTGGCCACACTTCTCCTGATGCAGCCCAGGATACGATTGGCTTTCTGGGCTGCTAGTGCACACTGACGGCTCATGTTGAGACTCTCATCCACCAGCACCCCCAAGTCCTTTTCTTCAGGGCTGCTCTCAAGCCAGGCACTGCCCAGCCTATATCAGTGCTGGAGATTGCCCCAACCCAGATGGAGGACCTTGCACTTGGTCTTGTTGAACTTCATGAGGTTGGCATGGGCCCACCTCTCCAGCCTGTCAAGGTCCCTCTGGATGGCATCCCTTCCCTCCAGCGTGTCAGCCGCCCCACACAGCTTGGTGTCATTGGCAAACTTGCTGAGGGTGCACTCTATGCCACTGTCCATGTCGCTGGTGAAGATGTTAAATAAGACCAGTCCCAGTACTGATCCTTGAGGGACTCCACTTGTCATTGGCCTCCACTTGGACATGGACCCATTGCCAGCCACTCTTTGGGTGTGGCCGTCAAGCCAGTTCTTTATCCACTGAATTGTCAGTCCATCAATCCCATATTTTATCAGCTTGTAGACCAGGATGTCATGCAGGACATCATCTTTCTCTGCCCAGTCTGAAGACCAGTCATTTTTCTGGCAATGCTTCCGTATGTCAGAAACATTATAGAGAAAAAGTATTTCATAACAACTCTGTAAGAGATGTTTGCTGTAAGCAAATAGCTTAATAAAAAGGCTAAGTTGAAGGCAGGTCCAGGAAATAAGTGATAATATCTTCTCTGTAATTTCCCAAGACAGAGACCAGAGTAAAGTTTCCAGTTCAGAACAGTACTTCACCAATACTGCATTAAGTGTTGCTTTAGTTAGGCAAACCTGCAATTAGATAAAAAGATTCTTTATTTTTCCTGCTGTAGTGGGTTAACCTTGGCTGTCTGCAAACCCTCACCCAGCAGCTCTCTCACCGCCCCTCCTCAATAGGAGGTTTCTTCCTCCCTCCTCTCTCTCACTGCCATACAGAATTTTACCCTTTCTTAAATATATTTCTGCAGAGGTGCCACCAGCTTGTCTGACTGGCTCAGCTGTGTGCTGTGGTGGGTCTGCTGGAGCCAGCTGGCACTATGTGTGTCCAGCACAGAGCATTCCCAGTCTCCTCCTACAGAGATGGCCCCTGCAACTCCCCGGCTATCAAAATCTTGCCATGTAAACCTGTACGTAAATTATTACAGCTGCATCTCTTTACCATCTCAGGGCTCCATGTTTCAAAGGGGAACTTTTCGTAGTATTTTAGAGCAGACTGAACATGCTTGTCTATAAACTAAAAATGAAGAAGGATTCTATAAACTAACAATGAGGGGAGGGCAGTAGATGTGGTCTACCTTGACTTAAACAAGGCTTTCGACAGTCTGCCACACCATCCTCATAAGGAAGTGTAGGAAGAGTGGGTTGGATGAATGGACAGAAAGGTGGATAGGTAACTGGTTGAAAGACAGAGCTCAGAGGGTCATGATCAGGGGCATAGAGTCTAGTTGGAAGTCAGTGACAAGTGGTGTTCCCCAGGGGTCAGTACTGGGTCCAGTCCTCTTCAATATATTCATCAATGACCTGGATGAAGGGATAGAGTGCACCCTCAGCAAGTTTGCCGATGACACAAAGCTGGGAGGGGTGGCTGACACACCAGAAGGCTGTGCCGCCATACAGAGAGACCTGGACAGGTTGGAGAGTTGGGCAAAGAGGAACCTTATGAAAGTCAATACGGGCAAGTGTAGGGTGCTGCACCTGGGGAGGAATAACCCCATGCACCAGGACAGGTTGGGGGCTGACCTGCTGGAGAGCAGCTCTGTGGAAAGAGACCTGGGAGTCCTGGTGGACAACAGGATGACCATGTGCCAGCAATGTGCCCTCGTGGCCAAGAAAGCCAATGGCATCCTGGGCTGCATCAAGAAGAGTGTGGCCAGCAGGTCGAGGGAGGTCATCCTCCCCTTCTACTCTGCCTTGGTGAGGCCACACCTGGAGTACTGTGTCCAGTTCTGGGCTCCCCGGTTCAAGAAGGACAGGGAATTGCTGGAGAGGGTGCAGCAAAGGGCTACCAAGATGATTAGGGGACTGGAACACCTCTCTTATGAAGAAAGGCTGAGGGATTTGGGTCTCTTCAGTCTGGAAAAAAGACGGCTGAGGGGGGACCTTATCAACACTTATAAACACTTAAAGGGTGGGTGTCAGGAGGATGGGGCCAGGCTTTTTTCAGTGGTGCTCAGCAACAGGACAAGAGGTAATGGGCACAAACTTGAGCGTAGGAAGTTCCACCTAAACATGAGAAGGAACTTCTTTACTTTGAGGGTGGCAGAGCACTGGAACAGGCTTCCCACAGAGGTGGTGGAGTCTCTGTCTCTGGAGAAATTCAAAACCCGCCTGGACGTGTTCCTGGGCAACCTGTTCTAGGTGACCGTCCTCTAGCATGGGGTTGGACTAGGTGATCTCCAGAGGTGCCTTCCAACTCTATGATTCTTTGATTCTATGATTCTATGAATGCAATTAGACATTTACTCTACAGCTATTAAATCCAAGTGCTAGCACTGTCTGACAATAGGGGAGCGTTCTTCTGTAAATAACCCATCATTTTAAAAAGGCCTTTAAAACAACAAAAATGGTAAAAAATTGTCAGACTTTAATGCAGAATTATTACAAAGTGCTCAAAGTAATTTAGGATGTCATGGAAATGGAAAAAATGAGACAGGTACATGAGCTCGTGAAGAAGACTATCATAACAAAACAAAATGTAAATCATACTTCTAGCCATCACCCGAAAAAATACTGTTTTCTTTTAATAACTGCATTTGGGGGTAAACTTTTCCCTTTCTTTGCAAGAAAATTATGGTAATACAGATATGTCAAAGAAAAAAATATTTTTCAACTCTTCCATCTCTTGTTCTAAAATCTTTGTTTTCATTTTGTCATTACAGCAATCTTTTCAGATTGGATCATTCAAATCAAAGTAAAAAAAACCAACCCTGAACTGACTGAGGATGTATGAGATTTTAATTTGCTACTTACTATACAAGGAACAATACTGATTATGTACAAAACTATATCAAACACACAGAATATGAACTGATTAAACATACAGATTACAAAACATTAATTATGTGAGTTTTAATAGGAGCTACTTTGTAGCTGTGGAAGGAAAAACTTTCGATGAAATTGCCATTTTCATGTTGTGACCCTGTACTCACCAGGTCTCTCTCATGCAAGCTCGCATGTGGAACATAGCCAAAATAAACTGTGAACAGAAAAAATCATTTTTAACTTAGGGGAATTCAGTGAACTTGGCAAGAGCAATTCACCTCATCCTAAACTGGGATGCACAGATGAGATTTGCATGAAGGCTACAAGCAGTAATTTTGAACTAACAGAATTTAGTTTTCCAAAGATAAACAATATTTGTATAGTCCTGTATGTTATCTTGACTCCTGTTATATAAATAATGTTAAAATAAGCCAGTAAACAAAGCACACCTGAATGAACTCGGAAGTGATTGATGTTTAACTTATGGCATTTACCTTCATAATAAGCTCTCTAATTGACTAAGAAGGTGTATCCTCTTTGTGTGATTCCTGAGAAACTACCATACAACCTGGTTAACTCCCATTTCACAAAGTAAATTTAAGAAATATAAAAGGATACTGATGTGAACAGAAGATTAGTGTATACTACTGAGTCACTGAGCATAAGATAGGTAAGAGTATATGCACAGTCTACGTGAGTCTTAGGAAAAAGCTTTCTTATTTGATTAGCTGGAAGAGAAGAGAACAAAACAGAGAGAAGGATACATAGTGAAAATGAAAATAATAGAAGATTTCAGTTTCTAACTTTCTACACAATCCACAGACATTTGCATTCAACCCAAGACACCTACGTCAGAATAATGATTGCCTAAATATTGTCTTTTGAATGGAAAAATGCACTGGATTATGATTCCTTCATATCTTTCATTGCCACTATTCATCTCCTTTCCTATTACCCCATATAGTAATCAAATGCATCTCACAAAAGCTACTTCGTGTCTGGAACTTCTTCAATACAAAAAATCACTAACAAATTAGAGTAAAAAATGAAAAAAAAAAAAAAAAAAAAAA
>VXBH01009420.1:43036-77436 GCA_013400035.1 Rynchops niger
GGCAACTACACACCACACAGCCTTTCACTCACGCCCTGCCCCAGTGGGATGGGGGTGAGAATAAGAAGGTAAAAGTGAGAAAACTTCTGGGTTAAGATAAAGACAGTTTAAAAGGTAAAGCAAAAGCCACACATGGAAGCAAAGCATAATAAGGAATTCATTCACTACTTCTCATTGGCAGGCAGGTGTTCAGCCATCTCCAGGAAAGCAGGGCTCCATCGTGCATAATGGTTACTTAGGAAGACAAAATGCCATCACTCCAAATGTCCCCACCTCCTTCTTCTTCCCCTAGCTTTATGTTGTTGAGCATGTTGTCATATGGTATGGAATATCCCTTTGGTCCATTGGGGTCAGCTGTCCCAGCTTTGTCCCCTACCAAATTCTTGTGCACCCTTAGCCCACCCACTAGTGGAGTGGTGTGAGGAGCAGAAAAGGCCTTGACTCTATATAAGCACTGCTCGGCAATAACAAAAACATCCCTGTATTATCAACATTGTTTTTAGCACAAATCCAAAACACAGCCCCATACCAGTTACTATGAAGAAAATTAACTCTAACCCAGACAAAACCAGCAAAATATCCCAGGAACCTTTTTCTTGACTCTGGGGAAAACCGATGGAAAACATTCAAACAATCCCAAGCATTGCTAGTTGCAAACATATTTCCACAAGACACAGCCTGATCTTTCTATACCTGCCCAGTTCTATGACTAAGTAGTTTGCATACCTCCTCTGTAACACAAGTCACAGATAGACAGTATTAGAAAAGACAGATGTCGAGCATCTACAGGCTCAATACTTCTAGCCATATGCTACATACTTACTTAATAAAGTTGACACAGTAACCTCTTTCTGTTGCAGGTTTATGGCTTATCCTTGTGGGATGTAGATTGTTCAACTACTAAAACAGCAATAGATTTGAGTCAAGGAGTCGTTTTATCTACATTATCAAGATGTCTTTTTAAAGGTGACTTTTTTTGCTGGGTAGATTCACAAATTCTACTGTGTCACACTTACAATGTTCTCTTTTATAAAAAAAAATGTTAGGGGGCAGGGTAGTTCGGGGCAGGGGGGGAGGGTGTTGTCTTGATTTTTCTTAAGGCAGAGGCTACCAGAACTACAGTGTTGGGAACCTGATTTTCAAACATTTGCAAGGTGTCTGTGTACATAGGGGAGATATGAGATGCTATAATAATGCTTTATTATACATGATTCAACACTTACAGGAGTAATAAAGCCATTAACAGCAAATTAAAACTCAATTTTAAAAACAGGAAATGCCCATGAACAAGTGAAACAGGCAAAATAAGGAGTGACCTGGTCAGTGTTTGAAGGCATCATATTAGAGGTTCTGAATAGGTGAATATCACCAATCAAAACAGACCTAAAAGAACAAAAGCCACCATGGCCAAACAGCACAGTAATAGAGACAAAATAACATCTTAGTACAAACAAGAGAGGCTTACAAAGGCTTCAAGGAGCAGTTAGCCCCTTGAGTCATTAGAAAACGATAACATACTATTCAGTTTTATTAGAAGCAGGAAAACTGTTACTTAATGAAGTGGGAGATGACTAAACAAAACTCAAGGAAGAAACTGTGACAGTTGAAGAGTTAAATTATGTTTTTCTAGCACTGTTCGCCACAGAGGTGATAACTCACTATGGAGAGATACTCCTACATAACAGCCACTTTTTATGGAGTATGAGTCAGAGGTATTCTCACAATTCAAGGTATGAAAACAGGAGATTTTAGAAAAAAATTACAAAATTAAAAGTAGACAAACTGCCAAGACTCATGGCATTCCTCAAGTGTCCTAAAGAAGATCAAGTATAAAACTGTTAAAGTTCAATAAAAGCTTTTTAAATGGTCACCTCCTGTATTATCAACTTTCTTAGAGATTTAAACAAACCCTAGGAAAGTCAGTTGTCACAACAGATAGAAATAACTGATGGGCTCCATCAAGGTTTAAGAGTGGTGAACTGTGAAGTTACATGGTTTGTTAAGATCCTAGATTATCCAGGCGAGCTAAAACTAAACTGAAAGAGAACTGCAGAATTAGTCTGTAATACTGTGAGGAAATAAAAGAATATATGAAAGTCAGTGACTATGAGTGTAAAGCAGTGAATGCAAAAAATAGAATTCCAGTGTGCCCACACTGTCTTCCTCTCTTGCATACGTGCCCACACAAAGGGCACAATGTAAGTCACCAGCTCTCAGGGAAAATATCTTGAAATCAAGAGGCAAGTATTGGAATAATACTATCTAAGAGACCAGTAACAGACAAAACATTAATATAGTGTTAGTAAAGGCACAGAGAAGAAAAGACAAAGTAACACTGTAATACTCCGTATGCATTCGTGGAAGGACCACATTTTCAAAAAAATTACCTCCTATTCTGGTCAGTCCATTCCAAGAAGCATATTTTAAAACTAGAAAAGGTACAGAGAAGAACAAGAGTCAGGATGGGATGCGTTCCTAAAAGTGTCAAGAAATTCACTTGTAAGGTTCTAGTTATGATCTGTCAACCACTAATTAGGACCTTGGATGTCTCCAGATGCATCTCATGGACTGAATATGGACAGCTATGGTCATAATTGACTATGACTCTCTGTCTTCTTTTACACCATTTTTTTCATTGCTAAGTGTGTATATTATATATTGAGTGCCACTGAGTCTGGGTTACACAACTAAAAGGCAACGATTTCCACAACTAGATAATGGTGAGATCCATTAATGTTCTGGTAGTCTATTCTAAAACCACATCCATCTTTAAAGAATTTTTTTCTTAAAGAAATTTAAAAACAAGTAAAATCACTTTAGTGTAGAACATAGCAGGCTAGTGGGCAAAGGCACAATATCCCTTGTCATGCATCTGAAACAAAAATACTAATTCATCAAGTATGCAACCAGGACAAGAGATGCAAACTTAACAACCTATTTAAAATGGGGAAGTGAGAAGCATTAAGCTTCGAAAAATCTTATTATGTGTTTGGCTTGCTCACTATGAAACAGGGTATCTCTTGTGGAGTACTTCCAAGATCCTTAAGTGATTTTTCTATTCTAAAAGGTATCATAAAAACATCAGCAAATTCCTCAGACTTGCTCTTGCATTTGTGACACTGTATATGTTTCATACAGCTTTTTGCTTCTATTGGCCATGGGCAGTCAACATTAACAGCAGTGTACATGAGACAGACAAATTCTACAGCCTGACCAAAGCAGAAATGTCCATTCAGTCACAACTAGTTGTAACCACAAAAAAACTGTTCAAGATGACAGACAGAAGTAAAAGTCCAGTTCAGCCTGTTAAAACATTTTCAGAATTAATGACACATGATTTGAAGCTGGTATGAATATGAATGGAAATGTGTATGTGTTTAAGCACTGGAAGAAGCAGCAGAACAAGGGCTGAAAGAACAGCTTACAATTATAATGAAGAACACTGTTCCAAAGACACTGCTCCCAGGGATGAAGTGGAATAGTGTTGTTTACACCCAGAAAAAAAATGCCTGCACTCTGCTAAGACCACAGCAGAAATGTGATTAATGGGGTGAAATCCTGTTGGCAGCCAGTCAACAGTGGTGTCCCTCAGGGCTCACTTTTGGGGCTGGTTTTGTTTAATATGTTTATCAATGATCTGGATAAGGGTATTGAGTGCACCCTCGGTAAGTTTGCAGATGACACCAAACTAGGTGAGGGGGTTGATCTGCTTGAGGGTAGGAAAGCTGCCTGGCAGAAAAGGACCTGGGGGTGCTGGTGGACGGCCAGCTTAACATGAGTTAGCAGTGTGCCCAGGTGGCCAAGAAGGCCAACAGCATTCTGGCTCGCATCAGGAATAGCGTGGCCAGCAGGAGCAGGGAAGTGATGGTGCCTCTGTACTCGGCACTGGTGAGGCCTCACCTCGAGTGCTGTGTTCAGTTCTGGGCCCCTCTGTACCAGAGGGACATTGAAGTGCTGGAGCATGTCCAGAGGAGAGCTACCAGGCTGGTGAGGGGTCTGGAGATCAGGTCTTATGAGGAGAGGCTGAGGGAACTGGGCATGTTTAGCTTGGAGAAGAGAAGACTGAGGGGAGACCTCATTGCCCTCTACAACTACCTGAAAGGAGGTTGGAGAGAGGTGGGTGTTGGCCTCTTCCCCCAAGTGAATAATGACAGGACCAGAGGAAATGGTCTGAAGTTGCGGCAGGGGAGGTTTAGGTTAGATATTAGGAGGAATTACTTTACTGAAAAAGTGGTCAGGCACTGGAACAGCCTGCCCAGGGAGGTGGTTGAGTCACCATCCCTAGAGGTGTTTAAGAAACGTCTAGATGTGGCGCTTCAGGGCATGCTCTAGTGGCAGAGATTGTATGTTGTTTGGTTGGACTCGATGATCTTAAAGGTCCTTTCCAACCATGAAGATTCTGTGATTCAGGGCATGCTCTAGTGGCAGCGACTGTAGGTTGTTTGGTTGGACTCGATGATCTCAAAGGTCCTTTCCAACCATGAAGATTCTATGATTCTATGACTTGACAGCCAAAGACTCTGCATCCTGATATCAGGAAGATGGCAATGAAGCAGCAGCATGTTACATATACCATTCCTTTTCCCATTAGTTCACCAAGAAATGGACTAAAGACACATAATTCAAATGGAGAAAAACAGACAATGAGCAGAAATCAGATCTAAGACTTAAGAAAGCTCAAATAAGCCATATTCTGGGGCAAAGGACCATGTCTTAACAGCCAACGACTACAAAAGGATGTACAAATCGGTCCAAAGCAGTTTGTCATCACCAATCAAGAAGTAAAAAAAAACCGCAATGGGGACATGACAGCAGTGTCTTTTGTCCTCTGCTTTGCAAACCAACAATCCAGGCCAAATCTGGTGAAACTTGGTATCACAACCTCAATGCTTGTAACTATGTGGGTGTTCAAGGGCAAATGAGTGAAATCAGGAGAGAAGGGATGTAAGAGGATAATATAAAATAATTTAGAGATTTTGTAAGTAAGTATCACTCTCCTTTTCCATAAGATCCCACATTTAATTTTATTACATATGTTTTCTTACAGAGTGATATGCCACTGACTACAACCTGAGGGGGGCACATGTGTTAAGACCATTTTTATACTTGCAATTCAGAGGCAGAAAGAGAAGCACAATCCTGCACATCCTTCGTATTTTTTATTCACTCCCTGAAGCTATACTACACCTTCAGATTCAGCTTTGAGTTTCTTATGTTTGATGTGTTTTTCTCATACTTGACATATGTTTCCTAGAATAAACTTGAACTCCTGACTTGTGGTACTAAGGAAGAAACCAAATAAGACAACACTGAAGAGGACATGAGTGTAGTTCCCTTGGGTCTTATTTAAAATCTGGAAAAATCAATAACGTCTTTCACTTATGATTAACAAATTGTAAATAATGCTGCAATTCACCTACTTGCTGGTGGCTCTGACTTACAGGAGAAACAAACATACTGTTAACAGCTGACTACCAGGAGGAGGAGGAAATCAAACAGTTTCATCCCTGGCACATCTAGCTGACCGTATGCTACTGATCATCCACTGAAAGTACAGCCACCAACATAACCATGGTAAAATTATTTTTGATTACAAATGACTTACAGGTTCTTGTCTGTGTTATGTATTCCCTGTCTTGTGCCCTGGCCATGGTGCTGAAAAAACCACACTAGCTCAGGAAAAGGCTTTTACTCGTTTCTTTACTGCAAGAGTGGAGCACAAATTCCTCACCTGTGGAGGTGTGGAGCCAAAATCTCAACTGAAGCAAGACCGTAAAGTTCATTGGACCTAAACTCTTCCACAACATGGTGCATTCAAAGGCTTTAAGAACATATATTAAGCACATGTTATTAGTCTCTAGTCAGTATTCTTCTAAAGGAAGACTCCAGAACAATGTACAGTAACTTGCAAATAAAGAATAATACATTGCAACAACAGAGGTAATTCAACATACTCTAAGTACCCTATCTTGGCCATTGCTATTTATGCACTCCCACAGCCTCTCCATAAAGGGGGTCAGGAATATGGAACACCCTAAACAGGTGACTTAATATTTGGTACAGTCCTATCTCATATATCAATAAGATTTTTGATTGGTATTCCTTTCATCAAGTCTTTTCTTGAGCAATCCAGAATACAGCATTGTAGTGTTTGCCATAAGGTCCCACAGTCATTCTGGCTTGAGAACTCACAGAGTAGATACACACTCTCCAGAAAGCATGTTCAGTCAGTAATTCATTTTTTTAAACTAAATTAAAAGGGGTTTGGGTTTTGAGGGTGTTGGTGGTTTTTTTCCCCAGCTGTATTTTTTTAAGAGTCCATTTCACCATCTTTCCTTCTTCTGACTCCTTCCCCCACTTCTCCCTCTTCCTAACGTTGCATGCATAATCAAAGGTGCATTAACATAGTCCTAACATGTAATCAGCATCTTCCCTAAAGTAGGATGGGATTCTGTGTCTACAGCTAGTACTGTGTTTTCTGTTAGTACAATGATTTCTCCTCAGTTTTGGACACCATTCAGTACAGGAAAAGTTCTGAATTCCTCTTTGGGATGAGCAGAAAAATATATTATGTAGGACGGGAAAAATACACCAATATTCAGCACTTTCTGCCAAAACTGGACTTGTGAAATAAAAGCCACAATTTATCCCACAATTAGAACCACTAACTAATTCCCTTACTCTAAGGGCTTGACTGCTTATTACTGTCTCTTCTTGTCAGTTTTGCAGTGAGATGTTATGTAATATGTGGACACTTGGTAGACTTCTTTTACAGTTCATTTCTTAGACAAGACTTGCTTTTTCACCTCTATTTACCTACTTTATTTAAATGTATACTTTTTACAACCTAAGCTGCTTATGTACACAACAGTTCTAGAGATGCTAGTGCTACTTCCTTCTTATGTCATAAAAGATAGAAAAATAAAAGCCACATTAAGAGTGAATATAAAACTATATTTGATCAATCACACATATATTGGATTTACCTGTCAAAGAATACAGAGAAATGTGATTGAAAGATATTGTTGAACTTATTTGAATGCAGAGGCACACACTTCTTTTTCTTGTCTCTGCTCTTTGCAGACATGCTTGCTTTCTGGAGTATATTTTTTATGTTCTTAATTATAGATGTAAATTACACAAGTGATGGCATGTGCAGGAGCTTCCACTGTATAGTTTCCTTCTCTTATTTTTGAATTCCAGAAATTATTTATATTGACATCAATAGGCTTTGAGTAAGTGTGAACAAGTGTTAAATTTCCCTTGGTGGCTATCTACAGTTCTAATTTTTCCTTATTCATGAGTTAATCGTGATGGTACACTGAAGAGGTATGTTCCTCTTAAATGTACAGCCATCTTTAGCGTGTAATAAAAATACATATTTTGACAGTAGAAAAACTAAAATATATTGTTAATACCTGCATTCCAATAGATAGTTGGGGATAAGAGAGAAGGAAATATGTTGATGACTGAACCACAACAGGATAGTAATTAATAGAAAAAAATCCTGCAATCACTGTATATACATTTATAAGCATATATGGCATAGATTGACCAGTCCCTTCATGTCTGGTACCACTAGTACCACCACCTCCTAGTGGATTATGCTGACCTCAACGTTTTTAAGCAACAATTGAGTGGGAGTAATAAGTAAGAGCATGTCATTACAGCTTATCTTTTTCCTTTTATATGCCATCTTAAAGGCACAGTAAAGTCACTTTGAAAAGAAGCCTTCACAAGTATGTCAATTTGTCTAATGAGCACACATAAAAGTAAGCATGATTGGAAAAAAGGTTAAAAAATCAATACCAAGGAAGGTTGCACATAAGAAGCAAATGCATGAAGTCTGAAACAGGTATCACGGTTTGTATAGTACTGTACACTGTAGACCATTAATCTTCTTAATAATTGTTAAGGGATTTAGAGCCTTTTTATATCTTGGCCAGAAATTGAAAACCAACTTAGATAATGTAACTGAGGTTACATCACTAGCTTTAATAGTACACATATGAATGTGCTGTTTTCTTTCTAGCTTAGAATCATAGAATTGCTGAGGTTGGAAGGGACCTTTAAGATCATCAAGTCTTAGCCTACCCTGACAAAAACCACTTCTAAACCACGTCCCTAAGTACCACATCTACCCTTTTTTTAAACACCTCCAGGGACAGTGAATCCACCACCGCCCTGGGCAGCCTATTCTTCTGTAGGCAGCCTACTGTAGGCTTCTGTAGGCAGGCGTTCATCTGATTAAAATAGATCATATGCATCAACAATTAATAAATTTTTCATTCCTGCCAGTGGTCACTCTGCATCAGCAAAACTATGATGAGACAGGGTAAAGAAGAACAAACTTGTAATGATTGTGTTATATCTACTCTGTGGTTCTATTAAGTGCTTTATGCCCCCAGGCGTAGACATCTATTCTGTTTCTTAAGTACTTAAGTAGTTTTTCAATTTAAAAATAGATACATCACACCCTGTTTCAGAATTTCTTATTTTCAGAACAGTCAAAGATAGAACATAATTACCCGCTCTGTGCACTGAGTGTTCTTCCAGTGCCATAAATACAGCCAGTCCCATAAATAGTGCTGCTTCTACAACTATCTTACCAAACACCGTAACTCTATCTAGAACAAAGGATTTCTGCCTTCCAGAATCATATTGTAATAAGTTGCACTAATATGCAGCTTGACAGGTGAACAATATTTCATTCATCACAACACAGATACATACTTTCAATTTATTTGACATAATACACTTAAATTTCATTAACTGGATTCTCAGTCAAAAGATTAGGCCATTAATAGTCAGTGATTGCTCTTTGCAGAGGAAACCATCTCTGAAATTGGATCACTTTGGTATAGAGAAAACTCAGACTGGCCCTGGGGAAGAACACTGAAGAGAGGCTGATGGTTCTGAAGTAGTAGTTTCAAATTCTAGAAATGCTGTAGTAACACTGAGATACTGAAAATGAAAACTCATTTTACAATAGAGAAAGAATAGTACTCTCATTAAAGTAGTTGCCTGGCCCAAGATAAACATGCAGTAATTACAGTCATTATTTAATCTCTGCCCGGTTTCCGAAGGGAACAAACAGTAGACGCTCTGGGAGGAGCTGAAGAATTAACAACAGCTGCTTGCCATAGCTGATAAAAAAATTACGATTATGAGATTGCGTATATGTGGAGTTTGCACCCATCTTCACGTTTGTGACTTGACTTGTGGCAAGTTCCTGGTGCAAGGAAAAGCAGTTCCGGTTTTGTAAACAAATGCCCTTCTTACAACTGTATGAACATAGGATTCTACTAACGATTTCCTAAGAAAATTAGCCTCTTCCTGTAACTTAAAAATAGACAGTTCTCATACATGATAACATATTGATACTATGTCATGTTTGTATGCAACAGAGCAGGTCAATGAGTTTTGACTGTAACCGTAGTTTAAAATACCACATACTCTGTGGCACAGTGTATTTTGTTACAATCATCCTACTGAAATGAAGTGACTGTTAAAGCATCTGGATTGAAAACAGGGTTACAAACAGAACTTTAAAATGTGAAAAAAACCCAACTATTGTTCAGTTCATATTCCTACATTCAAGCTCAATAGTACGATATATTGTCCATTTAAATATATTTTACTTAATATACCAAGGACATAGGATGAGGGGTAATGGCTTCAAACTGGAAGAGGGCAGATTTAGATTGGTTATCAGGAAAAAAAAATTGCTATGAGGGTGGTGAGGCACTGGAACAGGTTGTGGAGACCCCATCCCTGGACAGGGCTTTGAGCAACCTGGTCTAGTGGGAGGTGTCCGTGGCCATGGCAGGGGGGTTGTAACTAGATGATTTTTAAGGTCCCTTCCAACCTAAAACATTCTATGATTCCATATTTTTATTTTCCAACTTTTTAATCTATGCGCCTTATTGCTATTAATTTTTAAAAATATACACATTATTAAGTTTCTGGGAGATTTGCCATTATTTTTTTAATGAATGCTTTGTAACCACATCTGTTGGGGGCAGACTTGGACCAAGAGAAAGAACTTTTAAAGATATAGCTCTCCCATTTTGTAGCAGTAGCATAGATCTGTCCACCCAGATACAAACCAGTTGTGCTAAGTAATGTCTCATTCAATTATATTCCTCAACAAAAGACGTTTTAATTCAATGTTAAAGTTAATGGCATTCACACAGAGCTAACATTTTCATTATAAACGTTAATTCATTAATCTTACAGCAATTATCACCACTAAGTAAAAAGCAAATTTTGTACATCCCAAATAATCCAGCAAAAATCTTTTTAGAAGAAACTATTTTGCTCAAGTAGGAATGGGTTGTGTATTCTGGTTAGATCTAAGGCAGTTTAGCTGTTGTGGCCCAGACTGGCAAGATTCAGGATGAATACCACCGGAATAAAACTGGAAAACTGAGGCCATGCAAGGTGGCAATCTCCCTAACAAAAATATAGTGTATTTTGGAACTTCTCATATCTTATATAAAAAAAACCACTTGTCATTTGGAAGAGTAACAATTTTGGCAACAAAAAGTTCTCTGACAAGCCATACACTAATTCTACCACTCTGTTTCACCACTTCTTAAAAAAGCTGTTAGTGCCAATTTCAAATCACTCTTCTATAGAATTTGGCTTCAGACAGCATAGTAGAAAATTAAAATGCTGAGTGTTTGCATGCAATGGAATTAAATACCCATAATAAAGGACTTACTGTTCCACAGCTATGCTTCGACTGAAGTCCCACTCGGGTGAGACACAACTGCTTTTAAACATCTGGGAAGTGTAAGGTAAACCCAATGATTTAATATGATTAAGAAATGCATTCAAGAAACTGTTTCAGATTATTTTTTATAAATCACAATGTTGATGGGTTCACAGAGTCACTTAGGTACTTGCAGTTATTGTGCATTATATGACGATCAACAGAGGCTTTAGATCCAAAAAACAATGTAAGCTTTGTGTTCAGGGTCTCTCCACTTCCCAGCTGACTGGGCTCCCTCTTTCCTGTCAGGGCTCCCTCTGATTTACTATCTGACTTTCTCACATTTATTTAGCCTCAGCGGGAATGGAGGGATATCCACCACCACACTCACATAATTTTGATAGTGAAGACACTCTCAAAATTTATATTTAAACCTTCTCATGATTGCAGCAACTTTTTTCAGAGTCAGTGTTGGCCTAAGTCTGACTCAGCACAGTCAGACAGAGCTAGTTCAGAGTACACCAAACATAGTAGTCTTTTCAGGGAGTTTAAATGCAAGGTCACTTAGTTCCTTGATTTACAGTGCCAAGGAAGACGGGACACATAGACAGTTAACTTAAAATAAAGTCACTGATTATGAAGCATGTACATTTATATATCTTTAGGCACTTCGGGAATTTTCTGCTGGAAATCTCAGGCACAACACAGCATTTCAGGCTGTACTTTTTGAACTGATCTCATTTAGAGGCCTCTGTGCGGTTTTAGACTTCATCCTCTGCTTTCTAATGCTATTTTATAACATCACAACAAACATCAACAGAGTATAATTGGGTGTTGCAGTTCACCATACTCCAACAAGTACACTATTTCCAATGAAAAGATTAGGTCTATTTGCTGGCCTGCCAAGAAAGAACAATTTAAAATGTTGTACTTAAGTGATAACCAGTTCCCACACTATTTTAGCAAAGTGCATAATACTAAGGATACCTTTACTGAGTATAGCATCCTCTAAATGTAGGTGAAGAGTCCACATATTAAACATGTTCTGCTGATGTCAGTTATGGATTCACTTCTGTGTCAGTCTCTTCTCACAAGTAACAAGTGATAAGACAAGAGGAAATGGCCTCAAGTTGCACCAGGGGAGGTTTAGATTGGATATTTGGAAAATTTTCTTCACTGAAATGGATATTAAGCATTGGAATAGGCTGTCCAAGAAAGTGGTTGAGTCACCATCCCTGGAGAGGTATTGAAAAGATGCGTAGACTTGGCACTTAGGGACGTAGTTTAGAGGTGGATTTGGCAGGGTTAGGTTAACAGTTGGAGTCAATGATCTTAAAGGTCTTTTCCAACCAAAATGATTCTATGATCCTATGATTCTGAAAGACAGACAAAACAGGAACAAAGTTCAGCCAAAAGGTTAAGCTTTTGGCTTACTTAACCAATGTAGCCTACTTTTGCTAGCACTGGCATGAGATATAAGATAAAATGCAGGAAAATATATAATATGATTTAACTGTCATTCATCCATATTAAGACATTTTGGTTGTTTCTCACAAGAGTTTGTCCTTCTCAAAAGAAGGGAATCTGCTCACTGAGTTTGTAAGTTCTCAACCTCATTAATGTTATTGCTGCCGTAACAGATATTACCACTGCTAACTGTGGGAAAGATTCTGTCTACACACAGACAAAAGTAATCCCATTAGACTTCACATTAAGGTCACACATCCTTCAGTATATTAACAGTAAATGTATCTAAAAGTATAACTTTGCTTGAATGGGAAAACAAACTGAATAAAACTGAATGAAAAGTACTAACCCAAAACAGCTGTGCCTCCAGCTAAGACAGTGAGAAAATCATCAAAAAAATAAGAGTAACCATAAAGTAATAACCAGAAAATAAAAGTATTGGCTATGCAAGGATTTCAGTTGCAGTATCAGTTCACAGAGGTATGTGGTATTGTCAGCCTAACCTATTGAAAACACAAACCACAGAAAGTTCATGGATAGAGTTTTTAATCACTCTTTTGGTCTGTCTATTTTTCCCAAGTCCCCAGTTCTCAAACCTACCATGGCTGCAGAGCAACCAACTCTCCAAAACATGGAGAAATTAGTTGATTTGGATTTTAATACAAGAACTCTTAATATAAAATTAGGAAGTAACCTAGGTTACAGAAAACTCTGCCCCAGGATTCAGGGCATCCAACTTTCTGTTATTCCACTCCCTCCCATCCCCCAAGTTCTAACTCATTCCTTTTCTATTCACCTCACCTCACCCCACTCCTTCATCCCCCCAAATTAACTATACGTGCTTTAGCTTCCTGCTTCAACTCCAATGCATGCTTTTATTATCCTCCTCTAACCTGAAAAATCCTTCCACTTTCCTCCTGGGCCCAGGTATGAAATGTAAGGAGACAGCTTTGTCCCCCAACTGTGTCCAAGGAGTCCTCTCTTCCCCTCTTCCTTCCTGCTGTTACAAAACTGAGAGAATGGAGAAGCAATGGGAAGCCTGATCCAGTTTCAACTGTGTGGGACAGGGAAGATCATCTTTCAGATTCTGCATTAATCCTGTTTTCTTCTACAGGAGGTTTGACAAACGCTTTCTCTCCAATATACACTCATCCAAACACTAGTCTGTTCATTAGAAGAGTGTCACGTAACCCTAACCAGTTGCTTCTCTCTGGAGATGGGGAAGAAGGAAAACACTCAATTCAAACAATGCCTGCAAGTCATGCAAAGGTTGAGATCTGAGATCTCTCAAGATCTGGCATCAGCATAGGCCTAAACTAAAGATGGTTCTTTGCAAATTCTTATCATGTTTCCTTCCTCCTCCTTCCCTGAACTTAAGCGGAGTTTACTACAGCTTAGCCTTTAATTTCCAAAACCCCAGGAAGTCAGAATCTTTTCTCTCTAGACACCTGTGCTGTTCTCATTCACCATCCTGTAAAAGAACCTTAACATACAAATCAGATTATTTCTATTTTATGAAAAGCAACTGCTTCCTGTAGTCCACAGCATTTGATATCCAACAACCAATAAAGCACTTCTTAACATCCTTACCATGAGACAGCATTTCTTTACACAGAAAAGAAATTTATAACATTCCATTTCCAAGCAAAACACAGCTTGCTTCATGCTGTCGTTGAAGACCATCAACCTCAGAAACACTGTTCCTTTTTAGAGAGAATGGTGTAACATCACACATCATTCAGAGCCCCTCTGTGGTTACTCATGAAAAAGCATTCCCACAGCCTCCAAAAGGCCTGGGCTTTCAACCACCAACGTCCTGTGACCTACACAAAATCTGTAAAATTAAGCAAGGTCAAAACAGGAAACTTCATCCATTGGTCACCTCAGGATCAGCAGTTTTCTGAAAAGAGGAAGAACAGTATTATTTACTTTCTGTTCAGAAGGTAGAAAGCAAAGAAGACAAAGAGGACTATAATTAAGCAAAATATATTTCAGATAAGGAGAAAAGGCTGTTTATAAATTCTAATCTAGTGAATCTTTTCCTTTTTAATATAGTTCTTATAAATGTTCCTTTTAATGTTTCCCAACTTCAGCTGGTCATCTGTGAGCACAGCACTATGAACAGAATTTCAGATGTCCCCAGGTGACCCGGTACTCTGGTGCATTCACAGGGGTTTTTTTTCACTTTTTCTGCAATTCCAGGAGTTGTACTGAGATAACAGTTAGTACCTGGGGAAATAAGCAACATGGGATTATAAAATGGATCCAAGTTTATGATGAAGAAATGAGTTAAAGCCAGAGACATTTTGCAAAGGGACAGTGGCTTGAGAGAAATTCAAAATCTGACAGTCTCTCTGAGCTAGTGAAGTCAGATTCAAGAAGTGTCCTTCAAACTGAGAAAAGGAATGTGAACTGCTCTCCCAAGCTAAACTAAGAGAAGCCCTAGTAGTAACCTGCCAGATATGGCATCAGACTTTTAAAAGTGTCAGAAAGACAGTAATGTTTTTTGTGTGTCTTTCTAGACAATACCACTGGTTAGGCATATCTAAAGAATACATATTTCAACAGCAAAGAAAAGCATGATAACTGCCACTGAATTAGAATCTTGTATCCTTGCAAAGCAGCTACATGGTCACACCTCCTGGAGAGTATGTTATGACATTCATTCATAAACTAGGCATTAAAACAAAGACTAGCAGGGTCTGAGGGACCTGTTGTCTTTTTCTGCTGGCTCTACTACTGAGACATCTGATTAAGGCTAGAAGAGTTGTATACATGGTTTACTGATTCAACTCTTCGTAACTCATGGACCCCACACAGAAATAATTGCCTCAGTGCGGTATTTATGACGAAGATGAATTAAACGTGGGAGAAAAAAACAATTTGTAACTTACTAGGTAAAGACACAAGCTTTATCAACAAAGTACCAGATCCCAGAAGGGGTCTGTCCTCTGCCAGTAGATGGCATCGTTACTTCTCTTTACGAGAAGGGATCATGGACAAACATCTGTCTTATCAGCAAAAGCTATGGCTACTATGTAGGTATTCTTGTTCTTTTATTTTTGCACAAAATAGAATCCTTTTCCTTATGTGCTCTTTCTGTATTCCAGTGGACAGACAAAAGTAAGACCATATACAACCAGACCACACCAAGAGACTGAGAGAAAGAGACAGAAAATACTGAACCTCGCTGTAATGGCAGACTAAAGATCTGGTACCTTGGGCCTGCGAAAAAGGTGCGTAAAGAGAATTTACAGAGATAGTCCTGCATCTAATTCAAAGCCCATACAAATTTTTAAATACTGAATAATTAGTTATGATGTTTTGACATACAAACACTATTTTGTACACTTTTTTCTTGTAATCCTCTCGTGCAGATGGACTTAGTCCTTGAATTACAATATTTTTAAACAACTCTTCTAATTCTACAAATAGGTGTTAAGTGATGCAATAATTCCTGAATATTCGTATTAGACAGAATTACAGCTGCTCCATAATACACAATGGTATGAAGCTGCATCAAGGGAAGTTCAGATTGCACATTAGGTAAAACTTCCTCACTGAGAAGGTAGTTGGTCACTGAAACAGGCTCCCAAAGGAAGTGGTCACAGCCTGTCAGAGTTCAAGGAGCATCGAGATGATGCTCATAGTCATATGGTTTAGTTTTAGGTAATGCTGCAAGCAACAGGGACTTGGGATTCGATGATCCTTACAGCTCCCTTCCAACTCGAGATAGTCTATGCTTCTACGGTATGTATTAATATCTATTGCAACATTCTTCTACTATAGGTTAATTTTAATTGGAAATGTCTAGGTTTGTCTCTGTATAAATCAATATTTTATAAAGAAATGCACACTAGAAAACTATTTTTGGAAATAGAAATGACAACTCAA
Source organism: Rynchops niger (assembly GCA_013400035.1). Lineage (NCBI taxonomy): Eukaryota > Metazoa > Chordata > Aves > Charadriiformes > Laridae > Rynchops > Rynchops niger. The sequence continues at coordinate 59,115 of VXBH01009420.1, forward strand.
TAGAAATAGTTTATACAAATGCATCAAGGAAATAAAATGAGACCTCAGTATCAGTTCGGTAAAAAAATGGTTACAGTGCATAAAGCACTTCATTGTCTCATTGGTTTGCAATTTTTGGCTTAAAATGTTTTTTCTCTGCTACTTTACAGAAGATATAGTGTAACTGCAGATTTTAAGATAAAGGTTATTTGCCACTCAATCTGAAACTCAAAGGTTTCTTATACCTAACAGATAGTGATTATTTAATATGTTCTAGGTCTTGCCCTGTACATTACAATAATATAGTAGACTGTTTAAAGTTGGCATAACACCACATATTTTTTGCACTATTGCAGAATCATTAGTCTGTTATTTCCTGTTTTACTCACTACACAAAATTAAGCAAACTTTAGTGACGTTCTCTACAGCAACTTATATATTCAGTCCATAATGATAAAGAGTAAGAAATACACTTGACTTGGTACAGGTAATAATCCTAAATTATCCTTGCAACCAGTGGTTAGAGAGAAACAAGCTATCTGCAAGTTAGCACGCCTTAAATTTTGCATCCTGATTTTAAAATTGAGTGTCTCAACTGCCACATTTATTTTCAGCAACTGCCACGTCTACAGACCATCAGCTGACATTTTTTTCCGGATGTCCTTAGAGTTCCAATGTTTTGTCCTATATCTCAGTAATGACAACAGAGGATGACCAAGCTGTACACTGGGAATAACTGATGTCTTGCTAGGGATGTAGCTTCACAGTATTCCTGCAATATTCAGGAGCTGTTCCACAGCACTGCTTAAATACCAAACGTATACTGCTGCTTCTTACTGCCATCCTGGAGATCAGCACACCTTTTATTACTTTACGTTTATTTTTCATCTATCAGAGTGATCAGAGAAATTTCTGGAACCAAGCCTGTGAAAATACGCAAAGCCATCCTAAAATGACTGTCAATACTGTTCCAAATCTGTTCAAATACTTGGCTAAGAGGTGTGAAGACCTGGGCCTGCCAAATTCCCTGAAAGACAGCAAAACCAAAAATAAACAGCAAGCCAGCCTAGACAAAAAGAAGGTGGGAGAACTAAGCTTTTATGTCATGCTCTCCACAAAACCATTTAATATTAATGCTTGCATCTAATTTGATCTAATACAAACTACCAGACAGCTTTTTGTTTTTCAGCACTGAAATAATTTCCTAATTGTACAATACAGAAAAAGTCTGCACACATGCATGCAGCTGAAGAAATGTACTTCCAGAGCTGGATGCACACAGCTGCAATGAACCTTTTTGCTTACTATGCCTCAACATTGGGTGGGGCCAATCAATTAAGTTAATACAAGGGAAATTGAAAGTCTTTTCAGATTAGCTCCTAGGTTACTTCTTTTGCGTTACAAGTGTGTATGTATATACACTCACATATACCTGCAGAGATGTTCAACAAAATCCATTTACATACCGTATTTTATCCAGATATCTGGAATTCCTCCAGCAGTTCTACAGCCACTAATTTTGCTTAGAAATATTAGGATAACTATCAAGAAGGTAAACAGGAAACATTAAAAACATATACTTCATGCCAGGAATAATTCCTGTAGTCTAAAACGATTATTTACCTACCACTGAAACATAGTTATATCTGGTATGAGGTGTAAAAACTTAAGTTCTGGCAGTAACATGAAAACGTATAGTCATCTGCAGGATTAGTTTGACGGAAGAATACAATGCCCCAGAAGACAGAATCCTAACAGGCCTATTTTTCACTGCACTGGCACACTAATTCACTACTCAGAGAGAAAACATGTTATTTGTGATGTTTAAAGATCATTTCAGGCCAAAGGTGCGTGAGCAATCAGTCCCATCTATCTCCGCATACCAGAACGGGAGTATCTGCAGCTCCTCCCCAGACTTCCTGGCTCCAGCGCTGAGCCACTTAAAGGAACGGTTCTCAAAACCCACGCAGCCTCCTGACTGGCAAACTGAACTCTCCTGCAGCCACCCTGGATTCTCTCTGCAAATGGAGAGGACCCACTGCGCAGACAGAGGCAAGAGCTGGGGCTTCCAGTTCTGCTAAGTAAGACCTAGAAGTCCCTCAACAACTGCCGCTGAGTGAAGGGATCTTCACGCGTAGTCAGAAAACACAAGTAATTCGCTGTGATTAGTTGTGCTCGGTTCACTGATTCACTGCAGCATTATGGATGCTGCAAAAGCTGCTTCCAGCTTCTCACTGTGGCAGCGTTCACTCCACAGGCAGTTTTTCAGGCAACACTTCTCCATTATGCCCTTTCATCTCTCGCACGCACACCACCGGCAAACAAAGTACAGATGCTAGGAGACAGGATAAATTGAATTAGTGGAGCCGCAGTAACTGGAAAGGGCAGGCAAAACACAGTAATTTATACAGCATTATAATTTACACAGTAAATTCTACAATTGATGCAGTAGTTTAAGTTCATCTGTTTTACCTTGCATTGCCTCAAACTAGGAACATGATGTTCAAAGATCAGATTATGTGGGCAAATACATTGGATTGATGAAATTATAACCTTATTTCTAATCTGTAAAATTAGGAAGACTGAAATCTTTCCCAGCTTGCCACCCAATCTTCAAGACTTCAGGTCAAGCAGTAATGTCACCTGATTCACTCCAGCACTCACATCTAGCAGCTACCTCCTCTGCAATGCACATGTCTCATCTCAACAGATATGAAGAAAGTGAGCACATGGAGCAAGTGAAGATGGATCAAAAGGTTGATGGGAAGAAGACAAAAAACAAAAGCATCACTGTAGACAGAAGCCACAGTTTCATCAGAGGATTAGCTGTGTCAGCCACCTGGGGATGGTGTCAATTAGTAGGGAGAGGAGGAGCTTGAAAGGGTTATTCTAAGTGACTCTGATCAGAAGACCACGACTTTCCTAATGAAGAGGTAAATTCCTTTCCTATAGGTACCATTTTCAGAGGCAGTTTTGTACAGAGCTCTCTGTTTAGCAATAACGCAGTCTTTGCAATCTTGGATGAATCACTCTTACAGCAAAACTAATACCTCTTGCCTCCCTAGCACTAGAGAAAGTGCAAGCAGCAGGCAGCCTTTATACTGTGTTCTAAAGATGAAAGTATTTGAATAAATGTTAAGCAGTTGTATCCTTTCAAAATTCACTGGCAACACATGGTGGGGGTGAAAAAATAGAGACATTGCACAGGAAATGGAAAATAATAGGAAGGACCTTCCTATGGTAGGAATTTATTGACCAAATAAAAGAGGAAAGAGAGTCTGAGAACATAACACCAGTCTCTCTTCAACATCATGTTTGCTCCCTTTATTCTTGCGGAAGCCTAAAGAATACAGACCCCAGCTTGTTCCCACAGGAGGGTGACAGTTGCCAGTCTCATGCCCTGTGTGACCTCTAATTAGCTCCTCTGTCAGCCAATTGTGCTGCCTAAATTCGAGAATCATAAAAAAAAGCAATAAAACAGTCTGTGACCTCCAAAAGTTTACTGTTTACTTTTCTGCAGTAATGTACATGAGCTGCTGGTTTCCCATTGGCTTTTCACTGCGTATATTCCAACATACTTCAAAGTGGGCACTCAAAACAAGACACTGCGAACTACTGCATTGTAAAGCATGCACCATGATCCAGGTCACTCACAATAAACTAACCTGAGGGCACTGTAACTTATTAACTCCTGGCATTGTTCACAGTTCTACAGCCACAGATCTGCTGGGAGCCTGTTGTAATCACCAGCAACCAGCCTATCTCAGGAAGTTACTCTGGGGTACCACCAGTAGGAAAAGCTGGTTTACACAGATTTCTTTGAAACAAGAGTAACAGGATGGCTTCAAATATGGCCTATTAAGGATCCAGAATTAACCTTTGTAGACACTTCCCCATGTAATGATTTATCTTTCAGATTCAGTGCCATGAGACAGCTAATTAGCATTCATTGAGAATTTGTGGTCTAATTTGGAATGTTTTCTTTAAATTATAGTATTTAAATTAATCCAGTGGATTTTTGCCCCAGACACATGGAAGAATAATGATGACTGGAAGGTTTCAAATTTCTCTTTACACCTGACAGTAGTCAGAAATACAGGACAGCTGTTCCCAGAAGAGGCAAATATGTCTCGTGGGAAAAAAAAGGAGTCATCAAACTGTAAAAGCAAATAATGCTAGTTGTGAAAATCATGCAATGCTACTGTGCTGGTTAAAGGTGAGACTGACTTTGCTCCAAAATAGGAAAGAATTTATAGTCCCAGAGGAAGTTATAATTAAAACCCAATGAAGTTATAATTAAAAACCATGAGAAAATCTGAAGCGATGTGACCGCATAGAACTAGCTCAGAGAGTGAGCTGTAAAAGGCAGCAACATAGCTGATCTTGAATGAAGATGGAAATCAAATGACATGAAGACAACTTTCTACCACACTTTTGCATATGCTGCTTGCCCTGACTTGTTACAAGTAGAAGTCACAGACATCACACGGGGACTATTTAAATAACGCAGAACAAGACAATACATTACACATAACTATCAGGAATAAGTTTTCCCTTCATTTTTGTCAGTCAGTAAAATCTGCTCTGACAGAAATGCCACCAAGATAACGACACCAATTTAATTACACAAGTAATTTCTTACAATGTAGCCCTCAGAAATCTGAAGTTCCAATTTCCTGAGCTAAGGATCGGTGGAAAACAGATATGCACATAAACACTGCCTCCATTCAGAATCATCCACAGTGAAAAAAATGTCTGTAAACACATCTTTCAAGGTATTTGTTTCAGGTTTTAAGCATTGAGATGTGTAAGCATTTAGTACTTCTGGTTTTGCAAAGGCCTCCAACAAACACAGGAATATGGCCATGAACCTTGCTGATGAACCTCCCCAGTCTGCTGTTACACAAAGTCCACTACGACATAGAATTTAATTCTTTTTAAACTGCATGCATCCAAGTATGTGTGCACAGGTACAAATTCCAGAATTATTCCTGGTTTTGAATGATAGCATAATATAAAATTTCTGAATAGAATTTTGCAGGGACGAATATATAGATCTTTCCACCTCCCGTATGAGTGCCTTATCCCAGGAAGCTACAGGACTGTGCTCTTTTTCATTTGCTTTATTTCCATTTGCGTGAATCCTGCACAGTGTCACAGCACCAATTAGGCAGGAAACAGGAGTATTGCTGCATAGACTAGGAGGCAGTCTAATGGTGATCAGCGCACCCTGGTGAAATAAAAGTGATGTGGCTTTGCATTCCCACAGACTGAGGAAGAAACAGAACTCTCTTTCTGATTAACTTCTTAGAGAAGACTGGAGTTCCTCAGATTTGGTTTTGGCCACAAATCATTTGGTAGGCAGAAAATATTCAAGAAGCGTACTGAGAATTTATCTAATGCCAACATATGTCCAGTCTGCGAATTGCAAATGACAAATGTTCCATCAGTAAAAACCAACAGTTATTCCATGCCCCAGAACAGATTGCCTGGCATTGCTTGACATTATGAACAGTCATTCTGCTCGTCTATTAGGGGTAATTACAGTAATTGAATAAAATGATCTTTTCTGTCTTTTCCTACACTCTTTTCATTATTCCTAAACTGCCATCACACAGAAAATAAGATACTGGTGTAGATTACTGGCCCTATTAAACCACAAACAGGAATAGCAGAATATTGTTACTTTTCTTATGTAGAAATACCATTTACAATTAAAATCCTTTTCAACTGAGCTGAAGTTAACATCAAAATGGTTTCAAGTCAATACGTAATGGCACAATTCTTACTAGCTGAAGGAAGTCTACAGTCTACATTTTTCAGAAGCTGTAAACTGCCATTTTTTAAAATGCTAAGTAAGAATGCAGAGCATCTTGCTTGATTCAGACTAAGCTTTCCCCATTTATTCCATGCACATAGTACACACTGAGAAAAGTGGTAACAGACATCCGCGACCTGTTTCTTCTAGGTGCGGTAAGGCTGCTCATTGGCCTACATTTGGGAGTTTCTTGTAAATTCTTTCTCCTGCGTTTCCAGCTCTGATAAATGAGCAGGGTACTTGTTGATCTCCTGTATTGCTTGGCAGGGGACAGCCCATTCCCATTTTCCACAAAAGCATGCCACATAGAGTGTGCTCACTCAAACTCTACACAAGGCAAGAGTTTAACCATAAAACTTTATCCCTATAAGTACAGTTCTTATATTTTACTTTTTCATTTTTTCTGTACATTAAATCAGGCTTTGCAGGCTAAATGTCCAGGCTGTTAGGGAAAATTAAAGAATCTTATCATGTTGGACACCAAGATTACGGAAGAGGTGCTATCAGTTAAAGCAACAGAAATAAATACGTGGGGTAGAGGTTAAAACCCTGTCTCAGTATCAGCTCCAGATACCTAGGGTTGTTTTTAAGGGTTTAAGTGTTTTAAGGGTTTAAGAGTTGTTTAAAATTCTAACACAGAAACTTCCTATCTCCTGCATGATGTTGTGTACACCGTATTATAGATGTACAGGTCTTGATTACTCAGTACTATCCAATTGTCTAGCACATACTTCATTCTATCTAGATAGTATTACACTACTGTTCTCTTTGATTTTTAGCCAAGAATCTAACAAATTCACCGTAATAGCTCTATAGTCCAGTTTGTGAGAAGTGAGAAGGAAAAGGTAATAGTCACTTAGGCTTTCTTTTTAAAGTATACATTGGCTTCAACAACGATTATGGTGGCTCAAAAGCAGGTGTCAGTTGAGTTCTGGAAAAATCCTTTTGGTGTTCCCTAAGAAACTTTTCAGGCACTGAAAAACCAGACATGAAATTCAGTTAATGAATATGGTTTGCTTAAGTAACATCATTTGTCTGCAATTCAAATAGTATTTTTTCTATCATTTGACTAATGGAGATGGTCTACTAGAAGTATGTATCAGTCCCTCAGGGCACTCCCTGACCCCATACTACATGAGATAACATCTGTATTCTACAACTAGTCATACACACATACTTCCTAAAAAATGATACTTTCTCAGAAACAGAAATTGCATAGGAATTTCCAGAATATAGCTGCCATACTATCTGGATCAATGTGATTTCCTATCCCATCCTAAACAGGATTAACAGCCACCCTATAAAACTATTTTAATTCACAAGTAGATATCAAGTCAATAAATTGAAATGTTGCCTTCCTTTCCTTTGGGCTGGATGACCATTCTGGAGAAAAAAGAATGCCAAGATACTTTATCAGTAGACAATTCACTCATTAAATACCTTTCTAGCATTTGTTTTTGAACAAAGGATTTATATTCCTTCTATTATTAGTTTCCCAAAAGTATATTGTGACTTCAACTTTTGCATTCAGGTATTTAAGCATACCATATTTCTAAGATTTATTTAGGGTCTCGTGGTCAAAATTACAGGGCGTTTTTTTAAGTAATACTTTAAATTAGACACAAATTTTATTTTTCATCTGTATTTAGCCCAGGGACGCAATGGAGAACATAGAATTTTTTTAAAAAAGATAAGGCTAGCACCTCACCATAAATGAGCATGAATGAAAATAACCAGTCATCAACTGATGATGATCCATTCAGGGCACACAGTGACAAGGCAGTGACAAGTCAATTAATATGACACCATTAAAACACTATTATTGTTTATGACATCAAATATATTAAGATGTTTATTTTAAATTCAATCAGATGTCAGTAGTGAAGTAAGCATCCCACTCCTGGTTTTGTTTTTCACATTACTAGATATCAAAGTACACAATTTCCACTTATATTCTGGAGTACTTATTGTCTCATTGTTTGTTAGCATTCTAGCCTCAGCGTCTTCTACTTTGGTGGCATTTCATTTTGGTTTGTTATTGGTTGGGGTTTTTTCTGTGTGGTTGGAAGAGTTTTCATTATTTTTTAAGCTCTAACTTGTTATGTCTCATTCACTATAGTATTTTAAAGATGTTCCCTAAACATTCTAAACATAGAAATATCTAAATGTAAACAGAGGAATAAAGTTTCTTAAGTAAGGTCATTCTCTTAACGTTACCTTTGGCAAATTCTGATCCTTCATTTCTTAAATTTGCCACTCCCTCCTTTATCATCACCATGTATTTTATCTTAGCTATAACCTTAGTTCTCTTTTTACAGCAGTGGGAAATCACATTGGATGATATTAATTTTGAGAATGTATTGGATTTGTGAGAGAAATTTTGTGCATCAACAGCTGGATTTTGCCTTGCAATCACTGCAATCAAGTGAGCTTTCCCACCATGTCTTCATTATCCCAATGAGGTGACAGCCTTGTTACTACACTCGGACTTCTGCTTGTTACCCATGCTGCATTCATCAGCATAGAGGCATTTCAGAGAAGCGTCCAAGCATGCTGATTCCTTGCAACAGGCAAGACATCTTTTACCATAAGGCTGCTCTGTAGGCACCTTCTTCTTCCCACGTCTAAGCTTGAGAGTCCACAGCAGCTTTGTTTTGTTGATTGCTACGCCCCTTCAATTCCCACCACCTGGGGCCTTGGCTTGCCTACCCTCTCCCTAACTTCCTTAGTTGATTTTTGAGGAATCAATCCCTTTCCCATTGTTTCTAGTTTAAATTTCTGCCTACCAAATTGGCCAGCTTGTTGGCAAAGATGTTTCTGCCCCATTCAGTCAGCTGTATCCCATCTCTTAAAAGCAGCTGTGGACCCTCAAAAAGGGTCCCAGTCATAGAAGCTGAAGTCCTTCTGCTGACACAAGCTATGCAACTAATTGTTAACCCACAGGATCCACCGAGTCCTCCTCAGACCCTTCCCCTCAGCAGTAGAATCAAGCAGAATACCACCTCCATCCCGACGTACTTGATCACTGCCCCAGTGCCCTTCAGTCACGCCTGATATTTCCCAGGTCACCTCTGGCAGTATCTTTGGCACCTACACAGAGGAGCAGCAGAGCGTAATAGGTGGAATGTGAGGCAAGCCTTGGTAGCTCCTCTACAACATCCCAAAATCAAGCACCCAGCAAGCAGCAAACCTCGCTAAATGACAAATAAGCTCAGCAGATGGAGACCTTTGTCCCCTGCAGTAGGGAGTCTCCAACCCTGATCACTTGCCGCTTCCTTCTAGTGATCCCAAATGGCTCAGGGTCAGCTAACAGAGATGCTCCATTTGATGGCACTCCCAGATCCTCATCAGCTATGAGGGCAGCAAATCTATACTGTAACTGCAAGTTATGAGGTGGGGCTGGAGCCTTCCTCCTGGTGCGAGACATCACCAGCTTCTAGCCTTTGCCATGATGGGAGTTTCTACCTTCCGAATTCACAGGCACAGGCTCTTCCCATCTCTCCGCTACATTTGAAGGTTGACGTTCATGAAGCTGCAGGGTCACCCCGTGCCAGCTGACCACTTTTCTTATCCTTTCAGATTCTGCAGTTTGCTGACCTCCTCCCATAGCCCTTTCACTTGGAGGCACAGCTCCTCAATAACATCACAGCTCTTGGCAGGCCAGATGACCAAGTGCCCCAGGCACTCCATGGTGCCTTAGACTTGAGAAGCTGCACCCTCCTTTTGAAGGTCTGTGTCCAAGAGCCCAATAATGAAGGGCCAGTGACTCCAAAATTTGAATTTGGATGTAAAGCAGGCCTTAATTCGTTGCTCTTAAGTTTTCTTTTTAAAATGCCAGATAAAGAAACATGGGAATATTAAGAAGACATTTGCTAAAATCACAGTAAATATCTCAAATCTTAAACAGGAAAAGATAACTTTCACTGAAACAATGTATTTGCTTTTCTTAATTAAAGCAAAATAAAAAAAAGAATTTACTTCGCCCCCCCCCGCCAGCTATTTGTTTCCTTTTACCACCTGATTAATAGTGAATAAATTTAAATTATATAAGGTAAACTCACTGTGGGCAAATCCAATGATTTGGAGATGAGATTTCTACAAATAATTTCCTTGCTCATGTATAAGCAGGAATTCAATAAAACCCAAGCACCTATCACTAGGCACACCTACCCTTCAACTGCCAATGATGTACACAGTAACCTCTTGCTTACTATTCATCACAAATGTACCAGTCATGTTTGTGCAGTTCTTACATCAACAAATATATCAATGTGCATAAATATATATTTACAGGTAGATAAATGTTGTTGTGCTACACCTGTGTAAATCCAGAGAATGACTCCTGTGAAGCAGCAGACCATCGCTATGTATGCCAGGTCCAATTTTTTCCTGTTATATGTAAAGCCACAAATGAAAACTTGCAAATATTTTTTCCTACATAATTAATTTGTAAGTGGATTGAAGAAGAATTTTTTGGCTTTCAAATTCAGAAATGCCCAAACCACTTTGCACAATTGCATATAAAATATGGGTAATGCTGTTACTGTGCTGTCAAATGTGACAGCCATTCTGTACTCAGCAATATTTCAAACACCATCCAAATGCAACCATACAAATGTCACCTCTGCCTATGGAACTTTATAAATGAAGCAATATTAATCAATTAAGGGACAGTGGAGTGCATGCAGAAGCAGCCAAGTCTACCTGAGGATTACAATAGGGAGTTCTGGGTGGGCAATCAAGTTTAAACTGCAGAATGCCAAGGCACACGGATTCTCTGTACGATAAAACGGATTTCCGGTCCCACAAAGAGGGAAACTGAGAAACTTTTGCCTATAGCCAGACAAGTGAAAATTTTGCTATTACACCATTTATCTGTTGTATGCTATTACACCATTTACCAAATCATTTTGACTTTTGCTCACAGAAATATATGATCAGGTATGTGGGCAGTCATTCACATGTCTTCACTCCAAATTTCTGAAGACCAGTGCACACCAAATTAGTTTCGTTCCATCCCAGCCTTCGCGTCCTGTACAGGTTTATAAATTGTGCAGTGCTCTAATGATGTCAACCTTTTGTTATAAACTAACCCCAAAGAAACACAATAGTAGGTCGCCATTCATAAATGTTGTTACCACATTACCACTCTTAGGAGAAATGGTTGCAGCTCTGTGATGTCTCCTCAGCCTACACAAAGGCCTACAGAGCAGAGGCAATGCTAAGTTACTTGGAGTAGGCAACAGAAGCAGACCATTGGAAAAAGATGGCTGCTCGATTAGGGTTTGCTTTTGGCATTGATGAAGCAGCCAGTCACTCAGAGTGACAGATTTTAAAGGTGAATGAAACAACCATAGATCCATATCTAGTTTTTGTTAGCAAAAGCTGGTGCAGAGGAAGTAGGTAGTTTGTGCTGATGAATGGTTGTTAGGGGTACCCTGAGAGACACAGGTCCTGACATAAACTCTTGTCAGTCGAACAGTCAGTAAAATCAGATACAGTTCCAGTGCTATCTTTTTCTCTCCTGGTATCCCATCTTTGGGTTGGCACAAAAAAGTTTCTTTCTGCTTGGCAGAACAGTGTTAACCATAGGCTGTTTAGGAAGTATAAGAGTACAGTGCTGGTGGTAGTGAGAGTTAATAATGGAAGTGAGGAACAGAAGACATTTAAGGATTGCTGCCTACCCTAAAGTAGAAGTCACCTCACTGTGCAACTCAGGTAAAGGCAGAAAAAGTAGACTTTGCAAACTAGTGCTAGGAATCTAGCCTAAGCTCTATAGCATACCTCTAGCTCTGAACCTTCTACAGAATGCTGTTTACCATTTCTGACTGCCTTGAAAGTTTCTCTGCCTTGGACTAGAGGCATCAACTTTTTCCCTAACTGCTAGCTGCCCAATGATTGCAGTCCTTCTGCCTGGCATTTGAGCAGAGCACTTGCGCAGTAGGCGGTAGCAGAGAGCACCTAATGTTTTTGCACAGTCCAGAAATAAGGGAGGCCTCAGCACATGAAAGGGATGAGGACATGAGAGAACTGAGGGAGGATTGCTGGGATCTTGGCCAGAAGTCACGTCCTCAGACAGCAGGAAAGAAAGATCACTAGAATAAAATGAATTAGTTTTAGCTATTTGAACAAATAATGGTTACTAACTAATAGTAATGATTCCCTTTAAGGAACTACTTCTGTTATCTTATTGAAGAACACACAGACAATTGAGGAAGGCATGCAAAGAAATCAGAGAAACTTAATATAATTCCTGAAATGTTTTGGATGTTGGAAATGCTAGTAGTTTTAGCAATACTTAAGGAATCAAAACACAATTACTCCACTAAGCCAGAGATAGAGATTTTTAGGGGTTAGGCTTTTCCAGTAGCAAACTGATAGTTTCAAACTAATTGGAACACTTGATATACCAAATGAGATCTTGGTATTTCTTTTAAGGGAAACTTCCAGGAAACTAGAGGCTGGTCAGCTTTGACTCAGTACCTGGGAAGATGGTGGAGCAACTAATCCTGGAAACCATTTTCAGGCACGTGAAGGACAAGGAAGTCATCAGGAGTAGTCAGCACTGCTGGCAAAGAAGGCTAATGATATCCTCGGCTGTGTAAGGAGATGTCCTGGTTTGAGGTAAAACAGAACCAATTTTCTGTTCATTAATTTTTTATTTCTTAGCTAGGCCTCTTCTAACTCTCTGAAATTAACAGCATGTTGTGTCTAAACCAGCTTGTTCAGAGTGATAAGACAGTCTGTGACAAGGAATGGTATGCACAGGGGCTCTTGATTATACTTGTTGCTATAACAAACAAGGTCAAATAATTTCATTATTTGACCCGTTGGAGGGTTGGAAGCTGAGNGCTGTGTAAGGAGATGTCCTGGTTTGAGGTAAAACAGAACCAATTTTCTGTTCATTAATTTTTTATTTCTTAGCTAGGCCTCTTCTAACTCTCTGAAATTAACAGCATGTTGTGTCTAAACCAGCTTGTTCAGAGTGATAAGACAGTCTGTGACAAGGAATGGTATGCACAGGGGCTCTTGATTATACTTGTTGCTATAACAAACAAGGTCAAATAATTTCATTATTTGACCCGTTGGAGGGTTGGAAGCTGAGGGGCATAGAGGGGTCCCACCTGCAGGGAGGAGTGGACAGGACAGGTGACCAAAACCTGACCAACAGGGGTATTCCATCCCATCTGCCCCATGCTCAGTATAAAAGCTGAGGGATCAAAGGGTCAACTCTCTTTCTTCAATGGATGACATCCGAGGAGGACCCTGTCTGTTCATCTGCCTTTGATCCCAATTAGTGTGTTCCTGACTCCAATTCTGGAACCTGGTTACCACCCATCACTCAGTCCAGCCTGAGACTTCCCCAGTGCCTGCCGGTGACATCATCCTGGAAGCTTTTGTATATACTGTATCTATTTCATTATTTTCCTTTTTATTCTATTCTTATATTTCATTAAAGTAGTTTATTTTCTTCTAAACTCATAAATCTCTCTTTATCTCTCCCCCTCCTCCCCATGCACGAGAGGCTGGTGGGGAGCATTTGTCGCCAGCCATTGGCCAATTTGGCCAAAACCATGACAGGAGACATATTGACAATAGGTCAAGGGAGGTGATCATTGCCCTCTATTCAGCGCTGGCGAGGTCACACCTGGAGTGCTGTGTCCGGTTCTGGGCTCCCCAGTACAAGGGAGACAATGTCATATTGGAGAGAGTCCAACAATGGGCCACAAAGATGATTAAGGGACTGGAGCATCTCACATACGAGGAAAGGCTGAGAAAGCTGGGGCTGTTTAGCCTAGGGAAGAGAAGGCTCAGGGGAGATCTTATCAATGTATATAAATACCTGAAGGGAGTGTGTTAAGAAGATTGGAGCCAGGGTCTTTTCAGAGGTGCCCAGTGACAGGATGAGAGGAACTGGGCACAAACTGAAGAACAGGAGGGTCCACCTAAACATAAGGAAACATTTCTTTACCATAAGGGTGAGTGAGCACTGGAACAGGTTGCCCAGAGAAGTGGTGAACTCTCCATCCTTGGACATACTCAGAAGCCATCTGGACATGGTCCTGGACAACCAGCTCTAGGTGGCCCTGCCTGAGCAAGAGAGTTGGAGCCCTTCCAAACTTAATGACTATTTGCTTCTTAGATGTTTTTATTCATCTTCTAGCATTACTTATATAGCCTTTGTAATAGCAAGAAAATATAAGTGAAATATATGAAAGCAGGAAGGAATAAGAGAAAGAGACATAATGAAATGAAATTCAGAAAAAAACCTGAAGATACACTGTTTTAGGTTATTCACTAAGATCTATTTGGATAGGACTTTATGAAGAAAATAGAAGATCATTCTCACAGCAAAAAGAAAGTGATTTTTTTCAGTCCCACTTATAGAGAATGGACCCTAAACATAAACTTTATGTTGTGCTGTAGAAGAAAACAAAGTTTCCATCCTCACAAATCTCATACAAGTTACTAGATAACACATGATAATTAGTCATATATATAAAAAACAGCATTCTTTTTTCCCACTTATTTTTAAATGGAAGGAGAGAACTGGCTTGGATCCAAAGAGCCTGAATCAACTCACAAGACCTATTAGAAGTGCCAAAAAAACCCTCAGAAGCATAAAATGGTTGGAGTTGGAAGGGACCTTAAAGATCATCTAGTTCCACCCCCCCTGCCATGTCCAGGGACATCTCCCACTAGACCAGGTTGCTCAAAGCCCCATCCAACCTGGCCTTGAACACTTACAGGGATGGGGCAGACACAAATTCCCTGGGCAACCTCTTCCAGTGTCTCACCACCCTCACAATAAAGAATTTTTTCACAATATCTAATCTAAATCTCGTTCAGTTTAAAACCATTAACCTCTCATCCTATTACTAGACTCCCTCATAAAGAGTCCCTCCTCTTCCCCATAGGCCTATAAGTACTGGAAGGCCGCTATAAGGTCTCCCTGCAGCCTTCTCTTCTCCAGGCTGAACAGCCCCCAACTCTCTCAGCCTGTGTTCATAAGAGAGATGTTCCATTCCTCTGATCATCTTTGTGGCCCTCCCCTGGACTCATTCCAACAGTCCATGTCCTTCTTATGTTCAGGGCCCCAGAGCTGGACACAGTACTCCAGGTGATGTCTCATCAGAGCAGACAGGGGGGCAGCATCACCTCCCTCAACCTGCTGGCCACACTATTTTTGACACAACCCGGGATGTGGTTGGCTTTCTGGGCTGTGAGCGCACATTGCCGGTTCATGTTGAGCTTCTCATCAACTCCAAGTCCTTCTCCTCAGGGCTGCTCTCAATTCGTTCTCCACCCAGCCTGTATTTGTGCTTGGGATTGCTTTGACCCATGTGCAGGACCTTGCACTTGGCCTTGTTGAACTTCATGTGGTTCACATAGGCCCAACTCTCAAGCCTGTCCAGGTCCCTCTGGATGGCATTCTTGGCCTCCAGCACGTCAACCGCTCTGCACAGCTTGGTGTCATCAGCAAACCTGCTAAGGATGCATTCAGTCCCACTGTCCGCGTCACCAACAAAGATGTTAAAAAATACCAGTCCCAGTACCGAACCCTGAAGAACATCTCTTGTCACTGATCGCCACTTCAACATCGAGCCATTGACCACAACTCTTTGAGTGTGGCCATCCAGTCAATTCCTTATCCATTGAGCAGTCCATCTGTCAAATCCATGATTCTCCAATTTGGAGACAAGGATGTCATGTGGGACGGTGTCAAAACTCCTTTTAATTAGTTCTTATATCAGATAGGCAACTCTTTACTCTGAAAGCTCTCCTATAAGTTCAGCAATTGCCCCAAAGAAATACTGCCAAAAGATGTCAAGCAGCCATTTTCTCCATATTTGCTTTGCTTCAAAGGATTCAATTTGGTTCCCCGAAAAAAATCTATACAAGTATCTATACAAATCTATGCAAAATTTATACAAAGATCCTGAAAACTTCTTTAGATACAATAAGTAGAAGATGAGATAAACTTGGCTGTTAGACCAGCAGTGTAAAAAAAATATATGGAACTTGCAGAGATATCATAATCTGGTATTAACAACATCATCACTGAATGCAAATACTAAGTAAGTGACTCACTGACTGTTAGCAGTATGTAAACATACCCTATCTATTCATTGCGTATTTAAAGTCCTGGAAACTCAGCTAAGAGTAAACATTTTACATTTTATTGGATTCCTTGATATAAAAGTGATGCTGGATATTATTAACCTACTCAGAATCCTGGATTCCAGAGGCAGTAAAGTGCCTGTTGACCCTCTAAGTTTTAAATCAATAATACTTACAGCTAACAAAAATTAAAAAACAAACAAACCCCAACCCCACAAAATTATTACTGATCTACAAAATGAAAAACATTTTCAAAAAAACTTTGATTTCTGGCTATTGGCCTAGAACATATGAACTGAACATACCTTCTTAGCATGCTAGATTTAAATTACATCAAAAAGATGCTGCTTTTTGATACCCCACTGGTAAATGTATTTTAAAGCAGCACACATATACTTTTGAATAAATTACAGCAAAGAATTTAAGGAAAATTAAGACTAAAGTTTGAATAATCAAACTGAAACAATCCATAGCTGAATTCAGTTTGATACACTGCATCTACATAAATGACCTTTGTGTTTTATTAATTTTTTTATTATTTTGAGGTACTTCAACAGAGAGTTTCAAAACTGCATGCTAGAAATAAAGATGATTTAGGTTCAAATTAAACTGGGGAAACAGGGCTCAGGGAGGTTTTCACTCACATGCAAAGACGGTGTGTCCTTCAAAGTATGGGCAGCCGTAAAGACAACACAAACTTTGAAAGCTGTTATAATTTGTTTTCTACCAGCAGGTACGCAGTGTTTACCAAGTTTGGTTTGGTTTCTGTTTTTTTTTTTTTGAGACATCTCAATATTCTCATTATTCACAACAGATTTTAAAACTACAGTAGTAAAATTTGATGTTAAAAATCAGTCAGGTTGTCATGCTCGTAGAGGAGAACAAACAGAAGTGCTGCAAGCAGTGGCACGTTCACAACACTGAGACAGAAAACAGACCCAGGCCTGAAACAAACTCCATTGGGTTCACAGAGGCCAGCATCACTGACAGACATTTAGGCTTTGGTATGAAAAAAAACGGTATTGCCCAATGCTTGCATACCATTCCCACTTCACTGAATGCAATTAACCAGACAGCCAGGGCACAGCCCGTCCCACCACGTACTCCTTGAATCACTGACACCAAGTGCCCCCTCTGAGTGATGGCTTCAGGCAGTTGTGACAGACTGACCACAGGCATTGCAGATCCCTAGGTGATCACTGAACCCAGAAGAGGCACCTGAGGAATACACCAGATCCATGGCTGTAGAGAGGTTTCAGAGCATGGCTCTCCTCTGCTGACAGGGGAAAGCCCTGCTCACCCTTCAGCCATCAGGAACTTCCCCCAGGAAGGTGAAGGAAACTCATGTTCAGGCAGCTCCCTATCCTCTGACAAAACATAAATCCTCCTGATGTATAGGAGACAGATTTTAACACTAACAGTACCTCAGCTCATTTACCCATGAAACTCCTCATCCGGGCTCTCTGTGGTATTTGCACAAGTGACACGTCACAAAACGCAGGATCTGGCAAGCCATGTCAGCCCCTCTCCCCACGCAATTTTTTCACAACACGCATTTTGTTCACCTGCCTGCAATTTAGTGTGCATTTCATAATATTTTGCCTTAAATTAGGGCAGCTGAGCAGAAGGGAAAACTGTCTCCTCCTTCCTCGTGGCAGCTACCTCTCACACAGGCCACAGCCCTCAGGAGAAGCAAGGATTTCCCTGCTGGCCCCTGGGCATGTGCAGGGGAGGGAAGGTTCCAGAAGGGGGAGTGGGGGGGTGGGAAGAGGCGTGGCTGAGCTCAGGTGGGAGCTTGTGAGGGAAGGGTGAGGAGCAGGTATGTCCTCTTAGAGGGGAGAGCCCTTTGAAGGCATGGGGGACTGTGCACAGGGTGGCTGAGGCTATGGAGGTTTGCTGAGGGGAAAATGTCCGCCAAGTTAAAAAGCTGCGCTGTGAGGATCCTGTGGGTGGAGGGTTGTGTTTACAGTCTTCTCTCATTACACCCCCACCCAACCCACTCCCAGCATTACTTTTGTTTGTTCGGTGTGTTGTTTTGGGTTGTGACTTTGTGGGTTTTTTTTTTTATTTTATTTTATCAAAAGCATTCAGAGCTTTACCGTCTAAAATGGTAATTGTTCTATTCTGTTTTTTAGGAGAATGCAGTCTCATTGGGAAGGCCGCGGTAAGGCCCCAACGCGTGCTATTCCACTTGCCACAGGGCAATGTTGAAGGCCCAGCTGCAGCTGGTTTTGGTTAAATTCCTGAGTCCAAGCAGTGAAGCACTCTAATTTCTAAATATACCGCCCTATGAGTC
This sequence comes from Rynchops niger, assembly GCA_013400035.1. Classification (NCBI taxonomy): domain Eukaryota; kingdom Metazoa; phylum Chordata; class Aves; order Charadriiformes; family Laridae; genus Rynchops; species Rynchops niger. The sequence continues at coordinate 77,330 of VXBH01009420.1, forward strand.
ACAATTGCTGGAGGATGAGGAATGTTACAGCAGGTGTTTGCAATGACATTGAATTCGTAAGTCATTTCAAGTAAGACTGCACTACTAGATGTTGAGGTTCCCCCCGC